>VTFQ01000317.1:0-285000 GCA_036281575.1 Ancherythroculter nigrocauda
TTGTCTAGCATCAGCTGATACCATCTCAGTGGGCGGCACAAGTTCTCTGCAGATAAAGAGGATTCATTCATCATTAAAGTCCAGCTTACATCTTGTTTGACTTTATTCTGTTATCTAATACTGTATATTTCTATTTTCTACATTGTGTTAACTATGTTAAATGGTATTCCTATTCCAATGTTCTATTTTTTTCTTGTAAGTGCATATAATGTAAACAACATGAACGTTTTTTTGTTCCATTTTTATTTATAATGATGTCGCAGCTAACATCGATCTCTACGCAGAAGCTGCGCGCTCGTGACTCTTTAACTCCGCCTATGGCACTGACGGCAGACGGCAGGATCTCGGATGTTTTCAGAAAGACTCGTTTTAGCGTATCTATCATTTATAAATATGACAAAACTAAAGACTTTTTAGAGATATGAAGGATGCATTTTTACTCTATATGTACTCAAGATTAACATGAGATTGGCAGAAACTGTATGTGATACCCCCCTTTAAAGTAGCCCAATTCCGCAGGAAAACCGCTTGGCAACATTGATCAGTGCTTTTCATGGGCTTTAATCTGTCAAGATTTTAACTTGGACATCAAGTATAAAAAGGGTAAAGATAACATTATTGCTGATTCTCTGTCAAGAATTTGTTCATAAACATGAAACATGTTTACTCTTGTGTATGGGGGTGTTACGTCCCTTTTTGTTCTACTTTTCTGTTTTCCTTTGTTGGGAAGTGTTTGTGTGTGTGTGTGTGTCTTCTTTCCAGGAAGAAGACCGATTGGTTCCTGCAATCTAATTGGTGCCACGCCCTGCCTGGTCAGCTGACTCCTTGCTGCCTATAAAGTCTCCACCATCACTTCCTGGTTTAGCTTTTTTGCTCACTTGCTGTGTTTGCTTCCTGGATACAAACTGTGTTAAGTTAGACTGAGATTCTGTGTATGTTTAGTTGTGTGTTTGCTTGTGAGAAGTCAACTGTTATCTGTTAGTTTGCTCTGCCATTTGTTCGTAATACTGACCACCGCCTGTTATTTGACCTTGATTCTGGAATGCCCCTGTTTGGACTGGTTTGCTAACTCTGTAAATAATTGTATATAGGAACACTTTGGGGAGGTAGGGAGACCGACGCCATTTTTGTTTGAACTTTTTGATTGTTTATTGGACAGGGAGGAAGGGTAAGTATTGTATTTTATTTCATTTTTCTTTTGTGTATTAGGGAATTTAGAGGGTTGAAAACTTGATGAGCAGAGTTTATACAGACAGACTCAGTCATGGAGCACCACAAACAAACAGCAGCCACCTTTTACAGTTCCTACTGATTAAAAACAATGTGCTTATGCTGTGTTCATGCCATAACTACTGTAATTAAGAGATGGCAACCCATGACGTTCTAACCGGAGCTGTTCACATCCTCAGACTCTGAATTATGCGTTTCCATGTCAGTATCAAGAGGTGCAAGCTCTCTAAGTTGTTTACATTCATTATGTTATGTGCTTTGAGGCATGAGGTAGTTTAATGCTGTCTCTTGTGATGCTTTGCCGAGAGCAGCTGTGTGTGAGCGTTCATGTGTTTTGGAGGAGGCGTGGTTTTGGACCGCGATTTGCAGGGAGGGTGGGATCGTATGCTTTCAATGCTAGCAGGCTAACATTAGCATTTTCCAGATCACCTACTCCACCTTTAATATCTTTTGCTGTCTCACTGGAGTTCATTCTAACATACCTCTCCATGAAGCGGGGATCAAACTGTGTGGGAACACCCTGCAGTCTCTGCTGCCCCTGAGCCAAGATCTGTGGAGCCATGGCCATCTGGTTCCTCATCATGAGCTCCTGCCTTTGCCGCAACTCTGTTTCACATGCAAGGTAACAGATGAAGGTGTCAGTATTAGCTCTTTCTTAGCCATATTTCTTCAAGATTGTGATCAGCTCTATTTAAAGTGTTTCATGGACAGTGCCACTTCTGTGATGAACTCTCACCTCCAGCAGACATGCCATTGACCAGTCGGTACCAGTGTTTCTCATCTAGAGCGCCTTGCTCTCCCAGCGCTGTTATCTTCCTTAGCTGTTCACGTGGGGTCATGACACTGCCTCTTCCTTGAGTGTGACAAACATACATAGTCTATAAATAGTGCACACTAAAAAAAACACACATACACACACACTGCATTGTAGGGACAAAATAATAATAATAAAAAAAGACAACGGAAGTCAATAGGAAATTAAACCTTTTGGTTATTAGCATGATATATTCATTTGTGTTCAACAAAAGAAAGAAATGCATACATGTTTGGAGCGAAATGAGGGTGAGTAAACGATGACAGAATTTTAATTTTTGGATGGCCTATCCCTTTAAGTAACTTGCAACACACAGTCATGTGCTGTGTCCGAAATCACCCCCTATACCCTCATTCACTATCCCCTACATTACTTCACTAATATAGTGAAGGAGTGAATGAAACGAGTGAGTGAATTCGGACACTGAGTGCGCCGGAAGGGCTGCCATTTTCACATAGTTTGTGCTTGCTGTATAATAATAATTTGAAACGTAGCAAACTGGCAGCTCCAGTAGTAATGAATATTTATGAACTCTGCCATGGAAACTAGGATGTACAAACCTTAATTAAACGATTTAATGGTCAATTTAAAAAGGAATTTATACTATGTTGGACCTCCTGGCGAGACGCGGGAATTCATTCAGCGTGCGACTCTCACCTTGCATTATGGGTATTCTCAAGCCGTTGAGCGTGCATCGGCTGTACACTCGTTATTGCGGTGCATTGTGGGATTGAATGAGTGCACTCAACATCATCCACTATGGTTTCGGACACCACTACAAATGGCTGTCCCCTCAAATAATGCCCTATTTAAGGGTATAGGGGGCGATTTCAGACACAGCCCTGGTGTTTCATTTCTAAATGATTCAGCGATTTTGAACAAATCAGTTGAATGAACGATTCAATGACTTAGGGGTCATTATTAGAACGAGTTTTTGCATTCTATTGCGCTGCTTTCCATTCTTTTCTATGTAAACGTGTGTTAGGCGGAAGGACGTGCGTCTGGCGTATAGCGTTTTCAGAAACGTGGCGCTCAAATTAAAACTTTTCTAAAACAGTCTCAAGAGTTTGCGTTTAATTCATTCCACTGACCTGCGTCTTGCGTTCTTAACCAAAAAACTTGTTCTGTTTGAATGGCCGCTTACTTATAAAAACTTGTTGAATTAATCATTGTTTTGAATGAATCACTCATAAAGACGGTCACTTGTTGTCGCCACCTACTGGCTCAACTATGTAAGATGCAGAAAGAGTCTGCGTAACCGTATGTCACAGCAGTCTGAGGACAACAGCGCAGTCTCACACTGGTGTTGGGGTGGAGCTTATAGCGTCAAAGAGGGTAGGTTTAGTGGTTGGGTGGGGTTTGCATTTGTTAAGTTTGAGCAAAGAGTATAGAAGCCAAGAGGTGAAACTCTGATGCTTTTTTGGCTTCTAGGTGGCGCTTCAGTAGAGTGGCCGCCATTTTGGGGTGAAAATGCCTGACTGGACAACAGAATCCATTATTTATTGTTCAACATTTCCAATTTTTCTGATGAAGATCTTTTTTTTGATGAAATCTGAGTTTTACGATCTCTTTATGAACTTTTTGAAGCATCAAATATCAGTTGTGTTGCTGCCAATGCATGGACAGAAAGCTCTCAGAGTTCATCAAAAATATCTTTATTTGTGTTCCAAAGATGAATGAAAGTCTTACGGGTTTGGAATGACATGAGGGTGAGAAAATGATGACAGAATTTTCATTTTTAGGTGAACTCACCCTTTAAAGTCTGATGCTGTTGTCCTGGTGCTGTTGTCCTCAAACTGCTGTGACTTGTGGTTCTGTGGTTCTGCAGTTAGATATATCTCCAAAAATCCCCACCATTAATGCACAGACGGTCTGGAACATATGTAAAATTATGTATTATGTACATAGCCTATTCACAGTCACTACTGAAATAGCACAGAGACAAATTGAATAGTATTCACACAATACACACAACCGATCCCATCGGCTCTTGAGGGCTCATAAAGCAATACTATCCTTTACTATCTAATAGGCCTACTAAAGATTATCTTTTCTAGACCGGTCAGTGAACGATATTTAAGATGCAACCATGATAAAAACATTCCAAGAATTCAAACGTCAATGTTATAAAGAATATATCATGTGATATAATAAAGTAGCCTACCTGTTCGCTTGTTCTGTGCTTTATCTTCACTCACTCAGACCAGGTGTAAGATATTTTAGTGACGTCACTGCTTTCAGTCTGATACTGAGAAATCAGATAGAGGGAAAATGTAACAAGCAGGCTGTAACAGGTTTGTCAACACCTTTGTTTAGCTGTTTAGCTTGAAGTTTAGTAGTATAACCAGTATTTTCAGCAGTATTTTCCTTATTCCTGTGTAGTCTAAGCAAACTATCATTACAAGTTGCGTAAAGTTTGCCGTCATCTAATGGCGTATTAATATAACTTTCACTCAATCCTTTTTATGCAATAATGGACCCTTTCTCAATACCAAATACAACATATTATTTACATAAAATAATATTTATTGAACAACAATATTTAAACTAGATAAAAAAGTTTGTCGAGACAAACTTTAAGTTGGCTTGAAAAAGCCAGTCCAGAAAGTTTGAAGTAGTTTATAAAGTTTAAAGTTTAAAAGTTTGTTTTAGTTTAGTAGTTTTGAAATAGATAGATAGATAGATAGATAGATAGATAGATAGATAGATAGATAGATAGATAGATAGACAGATAGATAGTCAGGGTACTCAAGGCAGTTGCTAAGGTGTTATGTGGTTGCTAGGGTACTCAGGATGGTTACTAGGGTGTTGCTATGCGGTTGCTAAGGTACTCTGGGTGGTTGCTAAGGTGTTGCTATGCGGTTGCTAGGGTACTCTAGGTGGTTGCTAAGGTGTTGCTATGCGGTTGCTAGGGTACTCGGGGTGGTTGCTAAGGTGTTGCTATGCGGTTGCTAGGGTACTCTAGGTGGTTGCTAAGGTGTTGCTATGCGGTTGCTAAGGTACTCGGGGTGGTTGCTAAGGTGTTGCTATGTGGTTGCTAGGGTACTCGGGGTGGTTGCTAGGGGGTTGCTATGTGGTTGCTAAGGTACTCGGGGTGGTTGCTAAGGTGTTGCTAAGGTGTTGCTATGCGGTTGCTAGGGTACTCGGGGTGGTTGCAATAATATTTAAATTAATAACAATAGCTATTATAAAAGACAATAGGAATTAAACACAATTGAACAATTCAGTCAAACATAATGTACAAAAGCAGTGCTCTACAGGACATAAGTTACATATAGCCTTAATATTAAATTATTTAATTTAACATAGCCCAATTCGATTTGCTCAGGAACAAGTAGTAGATTAATAAGACCAAAGATTGCCTGTTTTATGTACCCAAAATGAATTATATTTCATGTATAATCACTATAAGACACAGCGTCAAATCCCCGAAGCATTGGCTGAGATGAAGCTGTTCTCAGCGGGTACACGAGCCCTGAACGGCTGCTGATGGTCTGGAGCTCGCATCTCCGAAAACGTCTAAACAAACTGTAAAATAGGCGCTATGATTAAATATGGGTCACATATTTCAGACTACTTTTTGATTTCTTTTCAGATTACTTTTATCTCATTACTTTTTATATTACTTTTAACCTAACTCGTTTATCACATTGATTTGAGTAGGATGATCTTGTACCATATTGATATAAAAATACAAAGAGATTTTTTTTTTATTATTATTATATATTATATATTATTTTGTTATTAACAACATGAAGTGCATTAAATATTACATCATGTCAGGGTTTCATGAGTTTAATGAAAAGCTATTAAGTAATTAGATCATATAATAATTTTAAAATTAAAACAATCAAAATAAAACATTTTCTAAAAAAAAAATCATGTGACCACTAACCGACATCAGAGAACCGTGAACTTATTATTATTGGCTTAATTATATTATTGACCTAACTTATTAACTCAAAATCTAAGGGCTTACTTCAATAAATATATTATTACAATATATATAATATATATTCTTTTATAGAAAGACAAAATTTAAAATGTTTGTCTTAACTTTTTTGCTTTTATGGATGTACTTGTTGTAGCGCTTTGGGTTTAAGAAAAGTGCATTATAAATAAAATGTATTATTATTATTATTATTAATATAATATAATAATATATTAATATATAATATATTAATATAATATAAGTAGTCTGAGTATTTTAAAATGTAAAATGATCTAATCTACAGGTAATCAATTACTACCCAGCTCTGATTATATTATATTATATTATATTATATTATATTATATTATATTATATTATTATATGATATTATATTATATTATATTATATTATATTATATTATATTATATTATATGATTGTCAAGTAATCAAAACATCAGTGAAGTGTCCATTTCTCAACCTTTACTGGAATAATAACACGGTCTAGATAATTCATTCACAGATCTTTATTCCTGGATAATTCTCCTGTACTCTCTATGGGACTGCCTCTGTGCGTATTACCCGTTATGAGGAGCCGTTCTAATCTGAGTCCAGTAATCCTCCTGTTAGTCCAGCAGTCTGCCTGCTACATCTGCTGACCTGCATGCATGCGGTCCTGCTGTCAGCCAACCCCCAAACTACCTTCAGGGCCCCTATTCCCCCCTCAGATCCTATTAGCTAAGTCCTGACTATACAGCATTTTAAAGGGATGTGTTGGAGGTAATCCCAGAGTTTAGAGTTTTACCCTCAGCAAACCTTGCCTGTAAGCATACCGGACAATACACCCTAAGTGCTAAGCCTATTAGCCTCCATTAGCCCCAGAGATGTCCTAAAAACACCTTGGGGATGAATCTGGGATACAATCGGTTTATGTGGTAAATGTGGTGCAGGCAGACACACCGTCAACAGTGTTAAAACTCTGCCTGATACACACAAGAGTCTGTTTAATACAGAATGAAGGAATTGTATTTATTATCTATAAGCATATTTCTATGTAGAACATTTTTAAATAAATTTTCAAAATTCATATGAGAAGTTTTATCAAAATGTACTTTATTTTCAAACATTATCCCAAAATATTAATTTTTATAATTTGAAAATACATAGACAGGTGCTTGTTGATAAACATGCCTGTATCAGTTGTGATTTTTGGTTCATAATTATAATGTGGTTCATGTGATTTTTGGTTCATGTTCTTCATATAAATATGACCCCCTTTTGGAATAGAATAGATATATTATTCCATCACTTGTCACATATGTGACAAGTGATTCCATATCCAAGTCACAGACTTGAACTGGATGGATTTGTTTGTGACTAATCTCATTAAAGGAATAAATTAAAGGAAAACTGCTGACGACTTAAATCAAGCCCAGCATTTGGGTAGGTCATATTAGAGAAGATAATAATCATCTGGTCAAATGTACTTCCTTTGTACACAATAATTCCAATGGTATCCAAGTCTAAGTAAGTGACAAGGATATGAACACTGCAAATTACTTTGATCTTCTTTGGTACATAACAAACAGTTAAATGTGATATTAACGTGTAAAGAAATAAAGATGACGGTTAAAATTAATTGCATTTTCTAGTCAAGTCGAGTCACCCTTATGTAGCGCTTTACAGATTGTTTCAAAGCAGCTTTACAGTGATAAACAGGAAAATGATTCAGTGAAAGACTGAAATCAGCTGAAATCAGTTCAGTGTTGAAGTTCGTCACTTATGGAGTTTGATTGACAGGCGATCTAACCAATCATAATGGCGAATCTGCAATTTTGTCCGACAAAGCAGTCAAGGGAGTTAGTAGATTATGCTGCCTTCACATGCTCTCGGAATTATCGTAAATATGAGTTTTCTAGGTATAAATTGCACATGAACGCCCTCCCATTTCGAAACTTGAATGAGATGAGCTCATAATCACAACGTCAGAAGTGGGAATTATCAAATTTCCGATAGCACGTGAAGGCAGCATTAATGTCGGTGGACTTGAACTTGAAAAATGGTGTGTAGGACGTCTTTCTGCGGTTAAAACAACATTCCTTCTGATGTTCATTCATGTTTATTTGATGCTATAAATTAACTAGTACGAAGAGATGATCTGAGATGCAACAGCAATCTGTCACATTAAAGAGCCACAAAACGGTATTTATAGCTTACATTTCTTTAAAAATGACACGATTTTAAATTTGAGACTTGAAAAGTAACCTGCTCTGTCTTGTCAGTTGACAACACTGCAGAAAACAGTGATGTCATCCCATATAAATTTAATTAAAAAATTTAAACCAACGGTTGGGTTAGTCCATATTTGACCCAAACATGGGTTGAAACAACCCAGTATTTTGCATGTGCAGCATTGCAATGAATTTATAGTGAAATGAATGTGTTTAAAACTGTCTAAATCATTAACCTCGCATTACGGGTTAAAAAAAATGATAACACTTTAGTTTAGGGTGCAATTCTCACTATTAACTTGTTGCTTATTAGCATGCATATTACTAGAATATTGGCTGTTTATTAGTACTTATAAAGCACATATTAATGCCTTATTCTGCATGATCATAATCTGCAACCCTTAATCCTACCCAATACATAAACTTTTGATAAACTGTAATTTATTGAGGCAAAAGTCATAGTTAAAAGTGAGAACTGGACCCTAATCTAAAGCGTGACCAAAAATATACAGCATAAACTAGAAAAACAGTGGAAAGAAAGTGATATTAGACTCACCTCTGAATGTCTGCCAGAGAAATGTGAAACTGTCCAGGCTCTCAGTCAGGAAGTAAATATCAATACATTCATTCCAAACAAGAAAAATGGTTCCAAAATGAGCTGAAGCTGCAACAAGAAAGACTCTCCAGTCTTCAGTCCTGCCGCAGATGCCTTGGACAACAAGTGCCAGCTCCTGGTCTTAACTAAAAAAGACCTTTAATTACAGATTGATGTTATCTCTATTAGCTTGGCTTTATCTGCCTGCTTAAGCCCCCCCTTACCTGACATCACTATGATCTCTCGTCCAACTGCATGCGGGACACTCTGCTGAAATGTAATTAAGAGCACTGCCTAAGCGCAGTGACTAAACCTCTTTCAACATTTACCTCAGTAATCCCCTGTTAGCACTTTAAGACACAGGGTAAGACACCTAAACGCTCAGCTTCCTTTTCCGTGAAAAAGACAGTGTCAGCTGAAGTCAAGCAGGATGCGTGCGTGCCTTTCAAGTGCGACTCATAGAAATCATTCTCAGAGTGTTAATCAGAGACTATATCAGGTCGCATTAATTGGGCGCCTGCCCTCCTGACTATGTTGTGGATGATCATGTGCTCAGACTTGTTAATCTGACAGTTTGTGCTCACCACCCGCTTACAGCATCGTCTGCAGTTCTCAGACTTATATTTTTTAACACTGAGAGGATCAGGGAGAATTAGTACAGGGATAGGTGTGCGCACAATTGGACGGCATATGAGCGTTTTGCAGGAAAACAGATTCTTGGGAGACGCAGAGATTGACGGCAAGTGCTCACCTCCCCCGGGGATAAGCTGACAGAGGGTTAATAAAGCTGTTTTGCTGATTATTTCAGAAATGGCCCAACACAACACCTCCTGTGCAATGGAGGAAATGAGTAAACAAATGCTGGTGAAGCTGCAGGAAGTCAAGTACTTATTGATGACATTACTATAGTATTACATCAAATAGCTTTGAACTTGAGGCCTTGAAAATGACAATATACAATGTAGGCTATACCGTTCAAAAGTTTGGGGTCGGAGATTGATGCATTTATTCAGCAGGGATGATTGATCAAAAGTGACATTTATAATATTACGAAGATTTCTGTTCATTTAAGATTGCTGAAAAAAATAATGACAGTTTTCCACAAAGTTTTCAGCATTTATGATAAGAAGAAATGTTTCTTGAGCAGCAAATCTTCATATCAGAATGATTTCTGAAGGATCATGTGACACTGAAGACTGGAGTAACGATGCTGAAAATTCAGCTTTGATCACAGGAATAAATTACATTTGAACATATTGTAAAATAGAAATCCGTTATTTTAAATTGTAATTATATTTCACAATATTGCAGGTTTTTTTTTAAATAATAAATGCAGCCTTGGTGAGCATAATAGACGTCTTTCAAAAACATTAACCCTTGTTCAAATAAGACACCAGTTGATTGATCAAATGTATCTCAGGACAGAATAACTCAAATACTAATCAATAAAAATGCAAAAAAGACCAAAACATGACCAACAGGGGTTCATTTTGTGTCCTGTTTCAGCACGTCACATGACTCCATATTTTCTCCAATGAAAAGTGCTTTTTTCACTTGTTTGTATCCATTTAATCACCCACAAAAAATATGAGTCATCTTCACTGGCAAGTTAAGAAGTATTTTTAAGAACTTTACATTATATATCATCAAATGTTTTAGAGAAAAATAACAAAAAAAACTGTGTGCATTTTACCATAAGGCCATACAGGCATAATAGGTTTGAATACAAATGTATCATATTTGTAAGATTACAATTATATTATGTATTATATTTGCATTTTCACATGATTTTGTAATGCACATATGATGCGACAAGAGTGTAACTTTGGTTTGAAACGTGGGGGGGGGGACACACCCCAAAATTTTGAACATTTTAAAGATAAATTCATTAATCTGATGAACTTTGAGAGTTCAAAAAAAAGAGCTCCAACCCATGTTCAGTGTGCAAATTGAACAAAGAAAAAGTCTGTGCATTGACTTGTACCTGGATCCACTGTTAAAAATAAATTATCCACCCGCCAACCACCCAGTGATATTCTCTGATTTAGATATCTGAACCTGATCATCCCATTACAATTATTCACATTCTCAACATATCACACTGAAGTAGGTTGCTTATAAATTAACTTTTATTTAAAATGTTCCCTTCAACCTTAAATTGTCACTGTTTCATTACATCATTGTAGGAAAACACTCTTATCAGAATGATGGAGGCGGCCGGATGGAGCGAAAAACCCTGCTGACAGAAAATGTTGTGGTTTAAAGGTGACCAGATTTCTGAAAAAAGGAAACCGGGGACATTTCCTATTTTAATGGTCAAAATTTCACCGAAATCTCACTTGTTATTATCTATTAATTAAAAAATGGGGACAATACATTTTTGATTTTTTGATTTTTTTTTAAGTTGTTGTGGGTTCCACATTGATTTTACATTAATAATTATTATGATTTAATTTTATTATTAGGATTTTTGGTCTGGTTTAAACAATTCTCAAAAAAAAAAAAAAAAAAAAGTAACAGTATGCCTAGCTGCAAAAAACTATTAAACTATTACACTATTTTGAAAAATCACATTACAAAATAAAACAACATAAATATGAGATAAATAAAACAGCAAATATTTTTAACATTTATTATTGAATTTAATATTTTCCATTTTCACAAGCTGTTTTGCCTACAGAAATATTATTAAATATAAATACTATTTTTAACTATTATTTTGCATTTTAGACTCATTTTAAGCACTAAGTGAGTTGCAAGAGTATTGTTATTATTTTTTTTTTTTATTTATTCATATTTGAGTGTACCTTCACCACGTGATATAGTTAAGACGTTTAAAATTGTCCAAAACAATCCCGCATCATGTTGAGGCCCTGTTATAAAACACAATTTAATTTAACATTATCAGTTAGTATGTTACTACCTGAAAGCTGAAAATGATAACGATGTTTGATAAATGATGATAATGGCGCCGGGGTTGCCAGGTTTTCACAACAAAACCCGCTATACTCAAAACTATGTTGTCCCACGGTAAAAATCCGCGTTTTTGGCGGGGCTCCCCAGGTAAAAGTCGCATTCCAGGGGTAAATATCATGTTATTTGGGTCGCTTCAACCCGCGGACATGAAAAACGACCCGCGGGAACAGTGTAAATGTACCCCAGTTCCGCTGGGAAAACAGCGGACTTGGCAACACTGAATGGCGTTCTTCTCTCACGTTCTTCATGAAGTAGCGGCGCGCGCGCGACCAGTGTGGCTGCACGGCTCCCTCTGTTGGTGAACATGATCACTACACGATTGCTCCGATAACCAGCAGGCTGCTGTATGATGGTCGGACATTTTTGCAATGTATTTGCGGGTTATTTCGAACGAGCTATAAAACGGGGACATTTCCGGTGACGGGGGACATGTCCCCCCTGTCTCCAGTGGAAATTACGCCCTTGTGATGCGATATTATTTATAAAATAGTTTTTTTTGACAGTCTGAATTCAACACACAAAAAATCAGATTTTCACACAGGTTTGACTGTATACACACCTAATTTTACATATAGATCTATTAGTAGTATTTTTAATGTGGTCCCCCTTTTTGAATCTCCTCAAAACTGTTATGAATCATAATTTGGTGCACTTCAATAACAAACATAATGTAGTTCAGACATCAGCCGTTCTTGTTGGTTTTACCAGGTGAGTGTTTGCTGAGATGCACAATTAGACGAAAATGTTGCACATGCTATCAGCCAAAAAGAGAGAATCACGAATAAAGTGCTTAGACTTTGAGAGAATAGCGTATTAAGACATGTAAACCACTAATTTAAGAATCTATGTGGAGTAAGCTTTTTAAGAGGGATTTCTGCCGGCCTGTTTGTGCACTGTATTATAGAGTCACAGTGAGGCAAAGGGATAATGTGGGGTTTAACCCCAAAACCACTGGGTAAAGAGTGTTTGTGAAGTCTGAATTATGCCAAAGGATAAGGGAGCTCCCCATAGAAATCAGACAGACAGAGGATCAATAAACATCCACAGTGATCACTAATACATGGCAAATACAGAAGACCTATGACCCCTGCCCCCTACAGGGCATACACAGACCTGCAGTATGAACTTAGCTTTTTGACAGATGGATATCCTGGTTCATTTTCATATTATTTTCATCATTCTTTCCACAGTAAAAGTAGCCATGTAAACTCAGCAACTACTTAAAAAAAAATCATTGCAGCCACTGGAAATCAAGACATCACAAAAATATGTTTTGGAGAAAACACAAATCTTTTATTTGATTCTGTTATTATTTTAATTAAACTAAAGGGCATTAATATGGAAGCTTGTTAAAAAAGATAATTGCGAGTTTATATTTCACAATTCTCACTTTTTTCTCTCACAATTGTGAATTTACATCTCGCAATCCTGACTTTTTCCTCGCAATTCTGACTTTTTTCCTTGCAAATCTGAATTTTTCCCCCGCAATCCTGACTTTTTCCTCGCAATTCTGACTTTTTTCCTTGCAAATCTGAATTTTTCCCGCACAGTCCTGAGTTTTTACTCGCAATTCTGACTTTTTTCCTTGCAAATCTGAATTTTTCCCCCGCAATCCTGACTTTTTCCTCGCAATTCTGACTTTTTTCCTTGCAAATCTGAATTTTTCCCCGCAATTCTGACTTTTTCCTCGCAATTCTGACTTTTTTCCTTGCAAATCTGAATTTTTCCCCCGCAATCCTGACTTTTTCCTTGCAAATCTGAATTTTTCCCCCACAATCCTGACTTTTTCCTCGCAATTCTGACTTTTTTCCTTGCAAATCTGACTTTTTCCCCCGCAATCCTGACTTTTTCCTCGCAATTCTGACTTTTTTTCCTTGCAAATCTGAATTTTTCCCCCGCAATCCTGACTTTTTCCTTGCAAATCTGAATTTTTCCCCCACAATCCTGACTTTTTCCTCGCAATTCTGACTTTTTTCCTTGCAAATCTGACTTTTTCCCCCGCAATCCTGACTTTTTCCTCGCAATTCTGACTTTTTTTCCTTGCAAATCTGAATTTTTTCCCCGCAATCCTGACTTTTTCCTCGCAATCCTGACTTTTTCCTCACAATTCTGACTTTTTTCTTTGCAAATCTGAATTTTTTCCCCGCAATCCTGACTTTTTCCTCACAATTCTGACTTTTTTCCTTGCAAATCTGAATTTTTCCCCCGCAATCCTGACTTTTTCCTTGCAATTCTGACTTTTTTCTTTGCAAATCTGAATTTTTTCCCCGCAATCCTGACTTTTTCCTCGCAATTCTGACTTTTTTCCTTGCAAATCTGAATTTTTCCCCCGCAATCCTGACTTTTTCCTTGCAAATCTGAATTTTTCCCCCACAATCCTGACTTTTTCCTCACAATTCTGACTTTTTTCCTTGCAAATCTGACTTTTTCCCCCGCAATCCTGACTTTTTCCTCGCAATTCTGACTTTTTTCCTTGCAAATCTGAATTTTTTCCCCGCAATCCTGACTTTTTCCCTGCAATTCTGACTTTTTTCTTTGCAAATCTGAATTTTTTCCCCGCAATCCTGACTTTTTCCTCACAATTCTGACTTTTTTCCTTGCAAATCTGAATTTTTCCCCCGCAATCCTGACTTTTTCCTTGCAATTCTGACTTTTTTCTTTGCAAATCTGAATTTTTTCCCCGCAATCCTGACTTTTTTCCTCGCAATTCTGACTTTTTTCCTTGCAAATCTGAATTTTTCCCCCGCAATCCTGACCTTTTCCTTGCAAATCTGAATTTTTCCCCCACAATCCTGACTTTTTCCTCGCAATCCTGACTTTTTCCTTGCAAATCTGAATTTTTCCCCCACAATCCTGACTTTTTCCTCGCAATTCTGACTTTTTTCCTTGCAAATCTGAATTTTTCCCCCGCAATCCTGACTTTTTCCTCGCAATTCGGACTTTTTTCCTTGCAAATCTGAATTTTTCCCCCACAATCCTGACTTTTTCCTCGCAATTCTGACTTTTTTCCTTGCAAATCTGAATTTTTCCCCTGCAATCCTGACTTTTTCCCCCGCAATCCTGACTTTTTCCTCGCAATTCTGACTTTTTTCCTTGCAAATCTGAATTTTTTCCCCGCAATCCTGACTTTTTCCTCGCAATTCTGACTTTTTTCTTTGCAAATCTGAATTTTTTCCCCGCAATCCTGACTTTTTCCTCACAATTCTGACTTTTTTCCTTGCAAATCTGAATTTTTCCCCCGCAATCCTGACTTTTTCCTTGCAATTCTGACTTTTTTCTTTGCAAATCTGAATTTTTTCCCCGCAATCCTGACTTTTTCCTCGCAATTCTGACTTTTTTCCTTGCAAATCTGAATTTTTCCCCCGCAATCCTGACTTTTTCCTTGCAAATCTGAATTTTTCCCCCACAATCCTGACTTTTTCCTCGCAATCCTGACTTTTTCCTTGCAAATCTGAATTTTTCCCCCACAATCCTGACTTTTTCCTCACAATTCTGACTTTTTTCCTTGCAAATCTGAATTTTTCCCCCGCAATCCTGACTTTTTCCTCGCAATTCTGACTTTTTTCCTCGCAATTCTAACATTTTTCCTTGCAATCCTGACTTTTTTTTTGCTTTTTTCCTCACAACATAACATTTAAGGTTGAACCACTGCAGTCACGTCGACTGTTTTAAGTGCCTTACTGTCTTTAGTGCCTTTCTGAACCTTGAAAGTGTTGATTATATTGCTGTCTATGGACAAGTCATATACTTCTCGGATTTCATCAAAACTATCTTCATTTGTGTTCTGAAAATTACATTTTTGGGTAAACTAACCCTTAAGTTAACCTTTTGAGAGTGTTTCATTGCATCTCATCTGTAACTTTTTTTTTCTTCAAATTATATATTAATGTCATCTACATGTCATGATTAAATTATTTAGTTAACTATTGGCTAAATTTTACTGTAGAAGGGGTGCATTTCTTGCAAGAGTAGCCTAAAAAAATCCTAAAAAATGCTTATTTATAAAGTCAGCTGGAAAGTCATTTTAAGAGACAGCAGTTATTACCTTTATTATCGTATTGTTTTGATCAAAAAGCAAACTTTTTTCTATGATATAACAGGTGGTGATTAAACATAGCAAATGCTGAGAATATCTTCACAATGCTATATCTGACATGACCTAAACAATTTTTGTGCACATAAGAACAAATGACAAAAGGCAGCATTTTGATATTTTGTCCTTTATTCAAAGTTTGATCCAAAGTCTTTGATTGATCACACAGTAGATATTATATAGACAACATTCAACTGTGTGAAGAATTAAAATTCACATTAGCAATGCATAAATAGAATTAAACTAAAAGCTTTAGTTTACATTGCGTCCTATGATTAAGATTTATTCACATTCTCATGCCACAGACAACTGATTAAGAACATGTTGTTGGAATATTACGTTTAAAAAAAAAACAACAATATAAATGTTTTGTCTTTTAAAAAAAAACGTAATTAGACCACAACACATCTCACAGTAGCTCATTATTCAAGGCAGGTATTAAAGCATGCCGCTGCACAGTTCCGGTCTCTGGTCGGTCTCAGTAAAAGCATCAGTACCGATGCCATGAGATTTGAGGATGTCTAACAGCTCAGAGACGGTCTCCTTAGGAAGTGTGCGGGTCCTGCTCATGATCCAGGAAAACTCAGAGTGAAAGAGACCGGCGAAATCAGAGCACGAGTAAACCAGGGTGTAGTTGTCATAATCAGTAGCCAGCACCCAGTAGGGGGCAGGAGGAGCATCTGAAAGACAACACATCATGAATAACTCAAATCATAGATGAATCAAATAAACCAGGTGAAGAGAATGACTTGTTTAGACTTACCTTCAAAGAAGCTGACCTCAAGTTTGGCAGGCTCTGATGCATCTACAATCTTGGCAGTTCCCTCGATAAAGTTGATAGTGCCATTAGCACTGTGAGGATGATCAGAGAAAAGATGTTAGGTTGAATAGCATCTTTGAATAGTATGAATATGAGAATTCATTTTATTTTAATTGTAAATATACTTATTATATTCTGAATATTACAAATGCAGGCGATTTTATTCTATATTGTAGTATTCGCCCATCAGTACTTACAGAAGCTCATCGTTTCGAACCAGGACAATGCCGTCACTCAGAGTGTATGTGGCCTGGCAGCACTCTCCCAACTGGAACGGCCCCGGAATCTTCATGATCTCGTGCCATCTGCCCATGTACTATAGAAGAACAAAATGATAAGAAGTTATGCTACAGGATCTGAAAATGAACAAATACTAATATTCTACTATTTTCGGCTGTAATTTTTGTTGTCAATATGGGATTTATTTTATGTTCCTCTTGGCTTTATTTTGATAAAGTGGTTCAAGATGATTGTAATATGTTCCCAATACTAAAAAAAGTAATGTGTGATCAGTAAGTCATGGCAACTTATGTTTTTACATTACTTTAACTCAACAAAATAATTTAAGCAACTTTTTTGGTACGTTATGAGTTTCAACTCTATTTTTAAAATTGAATGTAATTTGCATTGAAATGACTTGTACAACCAAGTTGACTACATAGGCAGCAAATGAACTCCCCCTGTAGTCAATAATTTTATCCCTTTTTAAAACTCATCTATGATCACCAAAATGACATATTTAAAGGGTTAGTTCACCCAAAAATGAAAATTATGTCATTTATTACTCACCCTCATGTCGTTGCACACCTGTAAGACCTTCGTTCATCTTCGGAACACAAATATAGATATTTTTGTTGAAATCCGATGGCTCAGTGAGGCCTGCATAGACAGCAATGACATTTCCTCTCTCAAGATCCATTAATGTACTAAAAACATATTTAAATCAGTTCATGTGAGTACAGTGGTTCAATATTAATATTATAAAGCGACGAGAATATTTTTTATGCGCCAAAAAAACCCCAAAAACTCCGATCCACTGATTTGATTCGTAAAGCTCAGAAGCTTCATGAAGCAGTGTTATGAAATCGGCCATCACTAGATATTGTTAAAAAGTCGTTATTTCGGTTTTTTTGGCGCACAAAAAATATTCTCATCGCTTTATAATATTAATATTGAACCACTGTACTCACATGAACTGATTTAAATATGTTTTTAGTACATTAATGGATCTTGAGAGAGGAAATGTCATTGCTGGCTATGCAGGCCTCACTGAGCCAACGGATTTCATCAAAAATATCTTAATTTGTGTTCCGAAGATTGGTTTGTCTTAAAGCTTATTAAAAACACCACATATACACATAAACCACATTTAAAAACTTGACTTACACCACAGAGGGACTGTGGGAAGTTTTTAAATTGGTGGAATTTTTTATTTTTTTTTACAGTGTATAAGAAAAAGTTTACCCTAGTAGGATCAAAGTTTTGCTGAACAGGAGGCTTTGGACATTTCCCAGATCCGATGGATTGAGCGCTGACCGCCAGCACAGACAGCAGAGTCAGAGACAGAACCTGAAGAGCCTGCATTCTTTCAGCTTGAACCTGAAAAACAAAAGGCATACTTAATGAGCATAACAAGAACATTTGAATGAAGAGTTGGATAGTTTGCTGAAACTGAGACTCAAGCTTCATCTTACCTGTTTGGTCTCAAGGTACAGAACAGTGACAAAGTTTGGTATTTATAGGCGTTACATATATTTGTTATATCACTAACTCCACCCCTCAACTAAAATAACCTCATTAGAACATGTTTGGGGAACCGGGGCATCTGCTCAAAGAGATGTTGAAGGTTAAGTAAACACACTTTAAAGAAGGCGATGAACGAGTCACGGGTAGCTTTCCACATCTTTGAAACAAATCAGTTTTCCAGATAATCCATGTGCCGTTTGTTTTTTTAATGTCCAATTATTGTGCTTCTTTTACATGATTGGTCATTGCATTTTTTCTATAAGAAAAAAATCAAATCATTACTGATTGATGTGAAAGAACACACATAAAAGCTTTAATTTGTGTGAATGTGACAATCTAAGTCCCATATTTGGCATGTTAGCAACATTTTAGTCTGAAGAATGCATTTCAAGATAAAAACAATCAAAACGCTGATATAAAGGGTAGCAGTTTCTGATTTAGGCTACAATTGAACTTTGGTATATGGGGAACACTACTTTTGCCTCAATAAACTTTTTTGCTCATTAATAGTTTGTAAGGTAAGTTTAGGTATGGGGTAAGATTTTGGGATGTAGAACAGTGTTGGGGTAACACATTACAAGTAACTTGAGTTATGTAATCAGATTACTTTTTTAAGTAACTAGAAAAGTAACACATTACTTTTTCAATTTACAAAATATGAGTTACTTTTTCAAATGTTTTGACTGACAGCTTTCCTGTCTCCATGTTGAGAGAAATAAAGTTCAGAGGTGTTGTGTGCGCTGTGTGAACATGATGGTTATTGTAGTTCTAGAATAAATATGAACATGCAATTTATAATTTTATGCAAACCTGTAATAATTAACTGTATTAAATTACACAAATATATTTTATATACAAATATACATCAAAAATGACTTTAGATTTAGAAATAAGAGTGTTGAACTTCCTTCTGCTGTATCTTATTCTTCTTTAATCCAGAATGGCAGCACAGCTGAAAGGTTTGTTTGAGCTGCGCCCTCTACTGTACAGGCGTAAATATGCGTTTCCTTCAGCCTGAGGCTTATTCATTTGACTTTTGGTGTGGACATTTTGTTGTTATTAAAAAACAAACAAGCAAGCTAAGCCCAGGTGAGAAACAGTAATGCAAAAGTAATGTAATGCATTACTTTTCATAAAAAGTAACTAAGTAATGCAATTAGTTACTTTTTTAGGGAGTAACACAACATTTCTTTTAAAAGTTACTTTTCCCAACACTGATGTTGTAGAACATGGTCATGCATAATAAGGCATTAATATGTGCTTTAAGTACTAATAAACAGCCAATATGCAAGCTACGCTCAAAAAAAAAGATTTTTTGATGCTGTTCAGTTTATTCAAACAATTTATTTTGATTCAACACCATTGTATCAGGTTTCTGGTTTAAATGTGATTGATTCATGTTAAATTGACTTGAAACCATTACCCTTTGACTTAACGTGATGTTTTCATATTGGAATAACATGTTTCAATCAAGTAAACCCAACCAGGACTCAATCAAACAGGATTTTCACTTCCCATCATGCTTTGCAAAGGGGCTGAACTAGGAGTGTAAATGTTGAAATAAAGTGTTATTTTAAGCAGTTTTTAGGAAAAGACTTTTTAATGTTTACTGTTCTATTATGTTGGTATTTAAAAGTTTCTGTTAATCAATAGTTTTAGGGTTACCATTGTGGTGAATTGTTGCACTTGTGCTTGGGTTGAGGACCTGCTAACAAACTTTCAAGTTACTTTAATAAGAAAGTAATCACTGTGGTAGTGTTCTGGGTTGCATTTCCCAAAAGCATTGTAAGCCTATGTTGATTGTAAAACCATTGCCACCAATGGACTTATGATCAATTTAGGCTTTACAATGTTTTTGGTTAAGGCAATTTAGGATGAATCCAGTCTCACATCTAGATTTCTAACACAGAACATCACAAAATTAAACAAAAAGAATTAATTGTAAAAATCAATGTATATGAAAACAATTTATTTTTTATTTATTTATTTATTGCTTTTTATTTATTTTCCAAAACATTGCAAATTAGTTGGGCTGACACTATTAAATTAAGCTGTGCCCAACCATAGTAAATAAGTTGAATCAACCTTAATAAATTAAGTTGACCCAACGTAAGTACATTAAATTGGAATAACATAATTGCATAATGCTGAAATAAAGCAACTTAATCATGTGGAAATCCTTTCCATGATTTTTTTTATGTTCGTTCAAAGAGTTATTTTTTTGAGTGTAATAAGCAACTATTGTTAAAAGTGAGAATTGTTCCCCATACTGAAGTGTTACTGAATTCTCCAGCACCATCTCTGAATCACTGTGCACAACTATGACTTACTGATTTATGTTTTTCTCAATAAACTGCCTGAATCCATTGAGCTTTATACTTCCACATTTCAATACAGATTAATGCTGATTTATGACAAAGCACTTTGCTTTCAAGTCTGACAACTTTATTCTCATTATTCCATAAATTTGCATTTTATGTTTTGTCGGTGCATCTTGCGACCTTCAGGGTAAATACTGTTTTTTTCCTTTTCACCCTAAATATGGACATTTTGAGTCTTATGAAGGTTCAAAACTTTAAAAATAACAATTTAGTTTGTTACCCAATATACATAAAATAAATAAATAAATCAGTAAATCCCCCTACAATGCATTTTATTTACATTTTGGAGTTCTTTTCATAACATCTAAGAAGTTATACAATGTTTTTCCATTCATCCTTTTGTTACGAAAGTTGTGTCCTCAACAGGAGGTCGAGTCACACGTGAATCCTTCACTATGTTCTTATCACGCTATAACACCTGCAACATGCAAAACACACAACACGTGAGGGTATGGTCCTTATGTAAAGAAAGACACGTTTACTGCATGCTTTTTGGAGAGAAAAATACACGTGGCAGTTTTATATCCTTTAAGAAATTGAGTTTATGAGGTGTGCCAACCCCGTCGCTCCCCATCACACCTCATGGGCCCAATGAGTGGATTATAACATAGGCTAATATATAACATGAGAAGAGAGACAACAGAAAATTCCTCAGTTTAATCAATGCTCAGACCCAACATGACATAACAGCAGAAACTCAAGTTTTAAAAAGGGTAACTGATCTAAATCAAACACAAATAAAAGCCACGATGAAGTGTCACAGATTGTTTGTGATGAGCAGCCTCATAAAGCGCCCTCTATCTGTCAGTATCACCATTACATGTTCATTGTCACAAATCCTAGTCCTAGGTGATTTTTTTGGGTTGAACTTCAAAAACACATATGGTATGTTTAAGAAAGAAAATAAAATAAGACCGTTTAGATGAAGCGACAGTGTACGTTTAGTTTAGTTTAGTTTAGATATTCATTAATGGAACGTCCTCTCATGACTTCAATTTGCTTAATCACTTACTTCATGTTGGGAATAAACTGTGGACTCACAAAGATTCCTTCTTTTCTGCAGTCACATGATCCCAGAGAGAGAATGATTCTAATAAATACTCTGAGCTCCACAGTCCACCTCGGATTCAGCACAACTTTAAGAGGTAAGGTTTTGTTTAATTTGTATTTGTCAAACTGTCTTTGCAATGGTTGTTTACCCTCCAATTGAACATGTATACTACAATTCAAGAGTTTGTGGTCAGTAATTTATTTTTAATACTTTTATTTAGTGAGGATGCATTAAATTGATCTAAAACTACAGATCAGATATTTATAATGTTACAAAAGGATTCTATTTCAAATAAACGCTGTTCTTTCTATATAACTTTTTATTAATTAAAGAATCATGAAAAAAATGTATCAAGGTTTACACAAAAATATTAACTGTTTTCAACACTTATAATAATAAATGTTTCTTGAGCAGCAGATCAGCATATTAGAATGATTTCTGAAGGATCATGTGACACTGAAGACTGGAGTAATGATGCTGAAAATTCAGCTTTGCATCACAGGAATAAATTACATTTTAAAATAAAGTAAAATAGAAAAACAGTTATTTTAAACTGTAATAATATTTCACAATATTACCGTATTTTTGATTAAATAAATTCAGCCTGAGTGAGCACAAGCGACTTCTTTCAAAAACGTTTGAATGTAGTGCATCTTAAGAACCAAGAACGATAACAGTCTGTTTATTCAAAGCTCACGTGCTGCGGTTTTAATAACATGTTTTTGCAGTTCTTGGAGGTGTAAAGAGTTTCTGAAAACTATACTTGAGTAAAAATACTGATACCTTACATTGAAAATGACTCCATTACAAGTTACAAGTAACCAATTCCAATACAACTTGAGTAAATGTCTTAAAGTATCTGATTTTAACAGTACTTAAAGGATTAGTTCACTTTCAAATAAATTTTCCTGATAATTTACTCACCCCCATGTGATCCAAGATGTTCATGTCTTTATTTCTTCAGTCGAAAAGAAATGAAGGTTTTTGATGAAAACATTCCAGGATTATTCTCCTTATAGTGGACTTCAATGGGCACCAAACAGTTGAAGGTCAAAATTACAGTTTCAGTGCAGCTTCAAAGAGCTTTAAACGATACCAGACGAGGAATAAGGGTCTTATCTAGAGAAATGATCTGTCGTTTTCTAAAAAAAATGTAAATGTATATGTGTTATAAACACAAATGATCGCCTTCCAAGTGCTTCCGCCAAAAACGCACATTCATATTCTTCAAAAAGCTTATGCTGTACTTCCTACATCTTCCCTATTACTTACGGAACAAACGCAGCGCCAGTTCCATTTTTTCCATAAGTAGAACAGGGAAGGCATAGGAAGTACAGCATAAGCTTTTTGAAGAATATGAAAGTGCGGTTTTGGCACTGAAGTCCACTATATGGAGAAAAATCCTGGAATGTTTTCATCAAAAACCTTCATTTCTTTTCGACTGAAGAAATAAAGACATGAACATCTTGGATGACATGGGGGTGAGTAAATTATCAGGAAAATTTTATTTGAAAGTGAACTAATCCTTTAAGTATTTTACTGAATGTAGGCTCAGAGATGCACTAGTCCTGAGAGACATGCAGTAAAAATAAGAAACAATTGATTTGTAAGATGAGAAATCAAGTTTATTTTCTAAAATCAAAATAAAACTGAAACACCTCAATGTTGCAATAAATCAAGGTCGACACAACAACCTTTTATACGTCTACAAACTCTCAAATCTCAATTAAGTGCACAGAAAGGCCATACTTAAACCAACATCCTTCGAAAAAATCTCGTCAATATAGCGGATAAATAAAACAATGTTAAGTAAAATTAAATAGTCAAAGTCTAATGTATATGCTGGTTTGAGCCTCATCTCCTAAATCAAACACCTCAGATTCAGAAACTATCTACGTAAAGTATCCTTGTTGACAAGTTTGAGTGAGTAAAGGCGAAACGCTCAAGATATAGTACCTTCAATGCCCTTAGATGGCGATATCGCTTCTTCATATCAGAAGCAAACTGCTGCAGAAAAAGTTAGGTGCCATGCAAAATGTAATGTGTAATTGCATGACTTATCAAATGTACTGGAGTAAAAAGTACATTTACTTGCTCAAAAATGTAGTCAAGTAGAGAGTAAAAGTTGCCAATATCTTTGATACTCAGTACAACTACATAGTAGCCAAAAAGATACTTAAGTACAGTAACTAATTACATTTACTCAAATACTCTGAGTTCTTGTTGCATTTACAAGGCTTTAACCAGTAGATATTCTCAGTATGTTATCCAATCGAACAATGAATTTAGCTGACGAAATCAATATAGTGGAATAAAAACAACGCCTAGTCTTTTTCACTGCAACCTCAAAGGAAGCAAGACAATGTTGTCGAAACTAGCGCTGGATACCTGAGGTCATTTTATGTTTTATGTTTATGTTTGCTAGCCTAGCATAATAATCTCATCGTTAATACTTCTCACCATTTATTCCAAAATTTGATTTTTTTTTAAAAAAAATTTTAGATTTCTTTTAGATTTTTAACCACACTGTAAAAAAAATCCCAGTAAAATTTACGGTAAAAAAACGGCAGCTGTGGTTGCCAAAACTTTACCGTAAAAAATACAGTAGCAACGTAAAAAAAAATCTGTTAAATTTACGGTATTTCATTAACTGATATAATGTTAATTTACCAACCTAATGAAGTACTAATATCTGTTTTGTACCTTTATAATACACTGACAGTCACCAAACACAGTGGTGATGAGAGTCACATGATGAATCAAAGTTCATCACAAGCAGCTTTTCCACAAGCTGAGGAGAAGCACAATACTAATATATAGAAGGTGTACACAGTGTCATTCACACACACACTAAACACCATCATGGTCACATGCATGAAATTTTAAAAATGCAATAAACATTAATTTAACAACATTAGTAACATAAAACCCTAATGTACATAACTGATTAGAAAAAAATGAGAAAAACTAAGAAGAAACAGAGTTATTTCAACGAAAATATATCAAATGTGAAGTGTCACGCAGGGAATTGTGGGAATGTCAATTTACGGTTTTTCACTGTAAATTTTTACAATGAATGGTTATTTTTCACTTCCAAAAATGTGAATTTCACGGTATTTTACCGTAAAATTACATTAAATGTACCATTAGATCTATTACAGTTATTCACCGTATATAGTACGGAAACTTTCTGTAAACCAATTGACGTTTTTTCACCGCAGCATTTTTACAGTCTTTGCATGTTTTTTTTTGTAGCAACCATGGCTTTTGTAGTAAAACCATAGTAACTACATAATGAACCATGGTTTAACTATGGTATTACTACAGTAACCATTAAGCCACAAATGTATGCTGTATAACTTGAATTAATTATACATTTTGTTTTAAATTATATGACAGTTTAGAAAATGTTTTCCATCCTTTGTGATGGCTGTTGAGAATGCATGCAAATATTTAGTTATCAACACAATTAGAATATTCTTTTTTCTTTTTTTGTGGCAATTGGCTTAACAAGCAAAATGAAGGCCTTTCTGCTAGTTTTGGCCCTGTTCCTGCCCATCATAAATGCCCAGGTTCCTCACTGGGGGCCGTGCCCAGAACCTGCTACTCAACCTGCCTTTAACCTAAAGAAGGTAGTGTATATTACACCTCAACATATGCAATGATCAGTTCTTCTATTCTGCTCTTAATCTGTCTTATAGTTTGCTTGTCTGCATCTAATGTAGTTTATGGGCAGGTGGTTTGAGATCGCTAAACTTCCAGCCCAGTTTGAGCGAGGGAGATGCATCGAGACTAACTTCACTCTCAAGCTGGACGGAACGGCTCATGTGGTGAGCTCTGAAATTCTGTGAGTACCAACAAGTCAAGGATCACTTTGTTATAATTTCATATGCTTTATTGAATTACACAATAAGTTAAATCATAAATTTTATATTTATTAGAAAAGGAGAGCTAAGATCAATTGATGGGACATGTGTGGTGGAGGACAAAAAAAATCCAGCAAAGCTTGGAATCAGTTTCTCATATGGTACAAACCTGATTTTATTTTTTCAGCATTTGCTAGATCAAATGCTACGCCATGATACATTTTCAATCGCATTTCATGTTTTGCATGTCTTCTTGAATTGACAGTTTTGCCCTACACTCCGTACTGGATTTTGTCCACTGACTACGAGAACTCAGCGCTGGTATATTCATGCACTGATGTCTTGAGACTCTTCCACGTAGACTTCGCTTGGATTCTGGGCCGCACCCGATCCCTGCCTGCGGCCACCGTCGACCATGGAAAAGAGGTTTTTACCAATAACAACATCGATGTGAGTCGGATGATCTTAAGCAGACAGCAGGGATGTGACAAAGACCTCTGAATGACTGTCTTTCTGGAAAATCCAGTGTTGTGAAGTTTTGCGTTGAACAACCTGCGGACTACAAAAGTAGTATACTATTCCTGTTAACCACTGCTTGGATTATGTGTTTAATTTAACAAAGTCATGGATTTATTTATACCAGAAATGTAATTAATCAGTTTTGGGAGTTACTGTACAGAATTGAAAACACAAGTTTCCAATTGATCAAAATAAATTAGAGCACTAACCAAAACCATGTGAACTTGCTTGCTTCATTCTCAGTGACTTTTGTACATTTAGCACCTCCTTGTGTCCTTGTGCTCACAGAGAAAAAAACATCTACAAAATAATAAAGTACAAAGTATAAATACACCATGGTGGCAGTGTTAATTTAGAATCATTACAATTATAGTTTTTGTTAATATTTTGAATTAGTTTTATTCTTTAATTTTAAAGTTAATAATTTTGTGTAATTTTTTATTATTATTTTTTAATTTCTATACAGAATTTATTTATTCTGTTATTTTAGTACTTTAACAAAAATAAAAAGTTTTTCCTAATATGTTTTACTACTATAGTTTTTGTTAAAATTAAATCTAACTCAAAATATTAATTAAATTTTAAAGTTTCAGAAATTGTGTAACTTTTAATCATTTTTTAAAAAAAAAAACGTCTATATAGTTTAGTACTTTAAGTATTTTAGTACTTTAACAAAAATAAATAAAAAGTTTTTCCTAATATGTTTTACTACTATAGTTTTTGTTAATACTTTGAATTAGACTTAATTTTAATTAAATTTTAAAGTTTCAGAAATTTTGTCATTTTTATCATTTTTTTTTTTAAAACGTCTGTATAGTTTAGTACTTTAAGTATTTTAGTACTTTAACAAAAATAAGAAATAAAAAGTTTTTCCTAATATGTTTTACTACTATAGTTTTTGTTAATACTTTGAATTAGATTTAGTTTTTACTTTAATTTTAAAGTTTAGGTCATTTGTTTTTTTTTTAATGTCTATACAGTTTTGGTTATTTTAGTACATTAACTTAAACAAAAATGAAGAAATTCCTAAGTTTTTTCCCCCTAAAATATTTTATTACTATAGTTTTTGTTAATATTTTGAATTAGATTTAATTTTAATTAAATTTTAAAGTTTCAGAAATTGTCATTTTTATCATTTTTTTTTTAAAACGTCTGTATAGTTTAGTACTTTAAGTATTTTAGTACTTTAACAAAAAGAAATAAAAAGTTTTTCCTAATATGTTTTACTACTAGTTTTTGTTAATATTTTGAATTAGATTTATTCTTCAATTTTAAAGTTAATAATTGTGTAATTTTTTTTATTATTTTTTAATTTCTATACAGTTTATTTTAGTACTTTAACTTAAACAAAAATGAAGAAATTCCTAAGTTTGTTTTTCCCCTAAAATGTTTTATTACTATAGTTTTTGTTAATATTTTGAATTAGACTTAATTTTAATTAAATTTTAAAGTTTCAGAAATTGTGTAATTTTTAATCTTTTTTTTTATTTTTTATTTTTAAAACGTCTATATAGTTTAGTACTTTTAGTATTTTAACAAAAAGTATTTTAACAAAAAGAAATAAAAAGTTTTTCCTAATATGTTTTACTACTATAGTTTTTGTTAATACTTTGAATTAGATTTAGTTTTTACTTTAATTTTAAAGTTTAGGTCATTTGGTTTTTTTTTATGTCTATACAGTTTTGGTTATTTTAGTACTTTAACATAAATGAGAAATTTTTGCTAATGTTTTTTATATTTTATTTAATAAATTTTATTTCAGTTATTTTTTTTCAAGTAATTTTATTTTATGGTTTCAGTTAATGATAACAACCCTAAAAAGTGGAGAAGAAAAAAAACGTGTTCAAACATTTGTTCACCAGAATTTTATTTCAATATTTAATAGTTTCACAGGAAAGAAAACTTATTTTGCACTGATTGACAGGGTCACAGATGTACAATTAGTTAATTAGATTAATGAAACGCAAGCATACAGACTGTAGAGACCTCGGATATATAATAGAAAGGAGGAGGCTAGTCACATAAGGTATTTTCTAGAATTCTCTGATCTCAAAGTTTTCATTACTTCATCTTATAAAGGAAAAGTACATGTAAGAGAAAAGCATATCCAATGCTTATGCGATGCATGTTCAACGGAACTGCAGTGGGCTGACACGCAATCCAATCACATCTTTACCGATCTCGGTTACCTAGAAAACAGGAGAGAGACAGCCAATGAAACAGATTCTTCACTTCATAGCACTGCATGATCAGATAAACCATTGAACAATGAGAAAAGTACAGTTGATTTCATACATACTGACAATACCAGACTTTCTCCCTTCAATAAACACTGACATTACATAGGCTTTGAACTGACCTGTGTGACCCTGCAGACCTCTCCTTTGTATTTGGGGCAGTAGCAGGCTCCTGACAGGGGACATTTCTCTACTGGCCGCCCACGGTACAGGGGTGTGTATGAGGCGGCGCAGATGTCAAAGGGATTGTGGGGGTCGTAGTTCAGTTGGTGAGCGTCTGTCAGGCTCTTCTCACATGCTGCAAGAATCTTTCGTGTCTAAGTAAAGATGGGGAACAACAGGTTGTGAATAACAGATAATGTACACATGAGGAAAAAATGACAAGACTGCATGTTTAATGTCATTTACCTTAAAGTGGAAATGATCCCATGATTTACTCACTCTCAAACCATCCAAGGTGTATATGACCATCTTCTTGTTTTGTTCTGCTCTAATCTCTGTGCTTCCGCATTTGTCAATATATCATGAGTCGGGTCAGAGGTCACTCTTCCACTGGAACTAGACTCACGTATGGCCGTTATAGTTTATAAAGCTTTAAAAATTGAGATTTTTCTTACAAAAACCCATCACTTCGCTTCAGAAGGCCTTTATTAACCC
This sequence comes from Ancherythroculter nigrocauda, assembly GCA_036281575.1. Lineage (NCBI taxonomy): Eukaryota > Metazoa > Chordata > Actinopteri > Cypriniformes > Xenocyprididae > Ancherythroculter > Ancherythroculter nigrocauda. The sequence continues at coordinate 29,145 of VTFQ01000317.1, forward strand.
ACTGGACCCATATGGATTATTTTTATGATGGATGGATGTGCTTTTTTCCCCATTATAAAGCTTGGAAGAGCCAGAATATTTTTTTTTTTTTATGTAACTCCGATTGTGTTTGGCTCAAAGAAGAAAGTCATATAAACGTAGGATGGCTTGAGGGTGAGTAAATCATGGGATAATTTTCATTTTTGGGTGAACTATCCCTTTAATTACCCTAATAATAACATCTTTGTGGATCATACAATACAATCACATTTAGCATTCATTTGAGAACTGATATTAAGGGCTTGAAAAACATTCCTATCATTTCCCTTTTGATATTATGGGTATATTTTGCATCAGTGGTTCTCACTAGGGGTCCTCGGTACACTATCAAACACGATGGTTTAAATATATTATTATTAAATAATATTTTGCAATGATTTAAAATGACAAATCAAGCATTAACTTGATTTATTTTTTATATTAAATTTTATTTAATTTTTTCACAAGAAAGAAAACCCTTTTATTTATACAAATCAAGTGCTCTGACAGATATAACAAAAAAAAAAAAAAGAATAAAAGAACCAATAAAAACTTCCATAAAGCTTTTTAACACTAACACAACTTATCGCACACATACCAATAAATTTAGTCGTTTTTGCACACAAATAAGTTTTAATGTAAGCAAAACTGCCCTACTGTACATGTGTAGGTTATGGGATATAGGGAACAAAATGCACGATTATTTGCTTACCTGTTGTGCCACTTCTGGTTTGGGGCCCAGCTCAAGCAGACGACGAGCAAAACCTGCTGCTGTTTTGAAGTTACGCAGTTTGAAGAAAAGATTGAGAGCTGTTCTCAATACCAACACCATGTGGACCGGCTGCAGACTGCAGTGTGTGAAATATGCTGCCATCTGAACACACAAAAAGATGAAGTGTTAAATATTCATTAATACAATCTTAAATATATATATTTTAATGTTTTAATAGAAAGGCACCTACCTCACAAAGTCTTTTTTGTTGATCGAGAGTGTCTTTAGGAAGTTTCTTCCTCTCCGTTTCCATGGTGAGGCCAACAATATACTCCCTACAGATAGTGATCAGCTGCTGTGCCTGAGTGAAAGTAAAAATCAAGTCAAATTTTATTTATATAGCACAAAATTAACAACTGTATTTGATCCAAAGTGCTTTACAGTAAATCAGAAGTTAAAATAGAAAAGGAGGGGGAAAAAAAAAAATGGAGATAAAAGTCAAATATCAAAGTCAGTCAAACAAATTATAAATTGTAAACATATAAATGCACAGCATCACTCAAATGCTAAAGAGTAACCTCACCTCTGCGATCTCTTGTTTGTTGTCAACTACAAGCAGTGGTACGGAGAGGAGAATGGCTCTGAAGCGATCGACCGCATCTTCAAAGCGCCCTGCTGTGGTCAGCTGATAGCACTGCTGCAGGCGTGAAATGAGATCAGCGAGACGCAGGCCCACCGCTGGCAGACCCCCTTTAGCCCCGCTGTCCTTCCAGTTCCTCTGGGGGTAACTGTGCAAGCAGGGCAGAGACGGCAGGCCCAGGTAACAGGTGCGGCCACGAGACAGAGTTTGCAGGAACAGCTGCTTATAGGGTCCAAACTGAACCACACCAACTTGGTCATGAAGTAACTGTTGATAAGAGAATGAAATGCATTAGAGAAAATTCTGGTACATTTCAGTTTTGTGGTTCAGGCCCATAACTTCCCGCCTCAAAACCCTTCAAAAATACATCAGGAATTTGGACATTCATTTCAAAGTAGCAGGACAGAATAGAAGCTTGATGGTTTAACATTTATAAACTGAAGAAATTAAGATAAATAAATATAATTATATATTATTACATAAATATCAGTATTGTAATTTTACTGATGTACTGTAAATATTACTATTAGTATAAGTCACATTTCTTATTTTATAATATAGAAAAATGTCTTATTTTGCTTAATTTTTTTTTATTAAAATGTATTTTTATTCAGTAATTTCACTCTAATGGCAATAAAAAGGACTTATTAATTGCCATTAGAATGAAATTACTGACCCTAAACATACAAGCTTGATAAAAATGCTCATTTTAGAAGAAGATTTCAGATGGCACTTAGGAGGCTTTTGCATCTGAAGTCTTCATTCATTAAAAAATAAATAAATATAATATAATATAATATAATATAATATAATATAATATAATATAATATAATATAATATAATATAATATAATATAATATAATATATAATATATAATATATGAAGACTTCAGATGCATTAAAAAATAAAATAAATAAATAAATAAATATAATATAATTAATATAATATAATATAATATATATGAAGACTTCAGATGCAAAAGCCTCTAAGTGCCATCTGAAATCTTCTTCTAAAATGAGCATTTTTATCAAGCTTGTATGTTTAGGGTCAGTAATTTCATTCTAATGGCAATTAATAAGTCCTTTTTATTGCCATTAGAGTGAAATTACTGAATAAATACATTTTAATAAATAAAAATATTAAGCAAAATAAGAAATATTCCTATATTATAAAATAAGAACTATTACTTATAAATATTATAAATAATATATATATATATATATATATATATATATATATATATATGAAGAGTTTGGTTCCAAAACGCTATAACTCCATTTTGATTAATTTGAGTAAAAAGGCATTTTCTTTACCAAGAAAGTGGCAAGATGAAAACCACTATTTTCTGTTTCAAACTTTAACATAGCATCTTTTGGATATAAAAACATTAAAAATTCAAATCTACATTTAGATTTTAAAAAGTTTATTATAAAAACGTATTATTTTTTCCCCAAAATGCAATAAATCCATGACACTTTTATTTTCAAAATGCAATTATTCCATCAATCTAAAAGTTATTTTTCAAATTGAAAATACACAACATAAAAATACGCAAGTTGATTCACATATATGACAGAGTCTAAACTTTGCCAATATTTATTCAGGCATTTTACTAAAAATACATTCAGCCGTCGCTCCCAAAATGGTCATCTTGTTAATGTTATAAATTATTTGTCATTACCGATTAAAGAGTATCTGGCGCCACCACACGGTTAAATAAACACATTTGCCGAGTACATTGGTATTAAAAACGGCTTTTAAAAAAGCCTTCAATGTTTACAGTGCGTGGAATGGTGCGCTGTGATTGGTTGAGAGCGGATATATTGCTTTCTGCAGAAAAAGGAGACTGGCGTTTGTCGCATTTTGGGAAGAAAGGGAGAAAACATGACAGAATAACACGACGGATATCGCATTTTGCGCAAAATTAATAAATGACTCTTCAATACCGACCAGATACAATACTGATTTTGGTGGAAACTCGATTTTTTGAAAATGGCTTTTATCACGTTTTGGAACCAAACTCTTCATATATATATATATATATATATATATATATATATATACACACACACATACACACACACATATATTTTTTTCCCCAAAATCGTGTAGCCCTAATCCGTTTCATGAGATCCCTTTACCCTCATAGCAGTTTCAAAAGAGCCAGCCAACATGTGATCCACAGCCAGCTGAGAGTTGTTGCACCACATCTGGGTGGGGCTTGTGCCCTTGGTAGGCGGCACAAAGAAACCGTCGCCCTCTGCGCCACCTCCGCCAACAGAAGGTACATCCTATTGGTTAAAGAACAGACAACAAGATGAGGTTACTTCAGATTCTGTATGAATCCAGTTTCATTTACAGACAGAAGTGATTTTTATTTCAGTTTTACACAAGACTTACCAGTTCTGGCGGGAGGTCCAGATCTTCTTCAACCTCCCATCCTCCTCCCTCATCTTTCCCAATAACTCCGTCATCACCCAGTCCCTCTTGAGCATCCATGAATCCATCTGAGGAGAGCATGATGGATGAGTGTTTCGATCGCAAGACAGTGGGTGTAAGTGGCTGTCAGGGTGTTGCTAAAGTGTTCAGGGTGGTTGCTATAGGAGGCCCAAATCTCTATGCTATTCTTTAGTGTTGTTCACACTAAGGCCCTGTTTAAACCTGGTGCGTTTTGGTCAATCAGATCACAAGTAGACGAGGGAGACACATTCCAGTTTACACCTGGTGTTTGAATCCATCTCTTTTATTCACTTTCAACCACTTCTGTCCTGATTTATTTGGGCGGGTTACATTACATGTGACCTTTCCAACATGATTACGTAATGCGTGGTGCATCGCAGAGCAGTGCAAGATGACCATTTGTGGTTAATAAGTATATAAATGTTTTTTTTTTTTTTTTAAATGACCAATTGTTTCGCTAGATAAGACCCTTATTCCTCGTCTGGGATTGTGTAGAGCTCTTTGAAGCTGCACTGAAAATGACATTTGGACCTTCAACCCCAGTGAAGTCCACTATAAGGAGACCTGGAATGTTTTCCTCAAAAACCTTAATTTCTTTTCGACTGAAGAAAGAAAGACAAACATCTTGAATGACATGGGGGTGAGTAAATTATCAGGAAATTTTAATTCTGAAGTGAACTAATCTGGGGGCATTAGACCTCATTAACACCTGTATTTAGTGTAAACTGGGCCTAAGAACGATAGCTAGATTAGCGTCCACACCAACTGACAATAACGTTGTGTTTATTATAAGCACACAGCAGCAGTTTTGTCATCTGCTGCTTATAGTCAGGTGGATTCTAAAATGGCTGTCAATGTTTAATCATTCATTAGCTGGAAAAAAGTCTTTCTGAAAGTGATTCCAACAATATTGATACATTGTGTTGTTATTATAGCTTTGGTATGAACTTAGAATTAGAACTTAGAATTATTAAAACTTTATATTTATAGCACTTGCTGTGAACAGCCGTCAAGTTGGGTTTGGGTTCTTCCTTCAAAAATAATGTCTTATTGCATTATAGTGTTTTACTATAAAATACTACACAGTAAATACCATCATCCAGATGAAGCTCTGCATCTTCTCCCCAGCCTTCTACTCCTGGAGCATCCATGTCCAGGTCAGCAACCATCTGCCCTGCTCGTCCTATTCAAACATTCACGTTATTATTCTTCAAAAAAACTTCATAAACACACTGTGCGCCAGTATGAGCATCACAAACAGTCCGTCACCTTTGGCAGCAATGGCTCCCTCGAAGAAGCCCTTGGAGACGGTTAGCAGAGGCCAGTTGGTGTCTAAGGGGTTGATGGGAGGTGGCGGCTGCAACAGTTGGGCATTGGGGTCTACCTCTGGCACCTGCACATGAACCCACCACTCAATCATTCTGTTCATCTATGAATATGTGCATCTCTGTTAGTAATGAGAATTGATCATACCATTTCTTTTTCCAGGTCAAAGGTCTCCTTCAGGGCTTCAGCTTCCTCATCCATCCCATGAGTGGCAGCAGTCAGGTAAGCCAGAGACTCTGAGAAAGAATGTGACACAGATGTAATTTTCATTAAATAAATGGCATTTAAACAATCATGTGAATGAAAATGCGACAGCACTCACTCTGTCCACAGTTCTTCAGGATCCGCACACGCTCGCTGACATCACCCAGGTAAAGAGCACCTTGATAGTGTCCACTCATGTCCTTCCGTATCTCAGCTGTAACAAATCATAAACATCATTCAAACAATCCACAGGAATAAATATATCATTATTCAAAAGTCTGGGGTCACTAAGATTTTTTTTATGAAAGAAGTTGACACCTTTATTCAACAAGGATGCTTTGAATTGATTAAGTTAAAGACATTAATAAATGTTACAAAAGATTTTATTTGAACTTTCTATTCAACAAAAAAAACTGTTTTCAACATTGATAATAGTGAGAATTGCTTCTTCAGAAGCAATTCAGCATATTAGAATGATTTCTGAAGGATCATGTGACACTGAAGACTGGAGTAATGATTAGATTATTATTAATGATCAGACTATTTCCTCATCACTCACCTATCTTCATCATCTTCCTGAGCTTGGCCAGGTTGCCAGTGATGAGATACAGGAAGGTGAGCTTGTCGAAGTTCTTGGTTCGCTGGTAGCACATCTCCACCACCTGGTGATGGCCCTGTAGAAGTGCAGCCTCGCCGAGGCGCTCCCAGCAGCTTCGCTCATCCAGGGCTTTTGCAGCCTCCAGCGCCACCTGCAGGAACAAACAAATCAAGAATGAACACCTGTTCAGGTAAAGGTTTTGAAGCCTTCAACCTCCATCACTCCTGCATACCTCAATGTTTCCACACTCCAGTGCCAGGCTGAAACGGGTCTTCTCATCTTTGACAAAGTGCAGCGCCACCTCTGGGTAGCCTTTCTTCTGTAGGTAGGCAATGATGGACTGCCCGACCAGTTTAGCATTACGCACCATATGAAGAACCTGAGGGTGTTGGGTAGAAAAAAAATGTCATTAAAAGGCAAATCCAAATGTGCAAAATGACTGATACGCAGAGAGTTCTTGACTAAATAAAAATAAAGAAATAAAAAGATTAAAGAAACAAAAGCCCTGTTTCAGGGATATCTGTCAGGTAATAGGCGTTTTTATGTGTGGCATTTAAAAAAAATTAAAATAATATTTAATACAATCGAAATAAAACAAAAAAACCCAAGATGCATGTCTCGTTGCTGAAAATACGCACTAACCTCCTCATATTTGCGATTGACCAGAGCCAGTTTAAAACGGTACTCGGTGGGGTCAATGGTTAGCACTCGTGGTCTGCACTCTCGATCCAGGCAGTACACACTGTTGCCCCTGACTCTCGTCACGTAGATGGGTAGATCCAATGTACGGATTATACCATGATCGCTGTGTGAAAAAAAATTGAATATGAATAACATGCCATTATCAGGTTAGGCAAAAAGTATGGTTTTCTAAATAGAAAGATTTGCATGTCAGGCTATTGGAGCAGTACCCAGAGGTGAGAGCATATTTGATGTGGTTGGAGGTGGTGTAGATGAAGACTTCGTTTTCGGCCCAGGCGCCACTCTTCACTCTGATGTTCTCATGGATGTTACACAGACTCTCTAACTTCTTGTTGCAGATCATGATGGCTGAAAAAGCAAGAGCAGAGGGTCAAATGTGTGTTATATGATGTGGGATTATTTTGTTTTTGATACAAGGCAAAAATGCTTGTACAACCCTTAAGGTTGTGGATTTTTGATTGCAAAAACAATATGCTTAAAGGCACAATATGTAAACCACTAGAACAGTGTTATATATTTTGTTGACTTGTGTACTTACTAGGGCTGTCAATCGATTAAAAATTTTAATCTAACTAATTACATACTCTGTGATTAATTAATCTAAATTAATCGCATACATAATTTTTGCTGTGAAAGTATTAAATATTTCAATTCAAATTAATCAATGCAGGGTTTTTCCTGGGTCAAAAATGGTCTTCGGTGGTGACAGACATGGTCATCCACACAAACAGTAAAAAGTGCCCTACCCACGTGATCTGCGAGCCCGATACTGACAATAAAGTACCCGTCACTCTCACTGTAATTCTTTCTTGCCCTCTTTGCAAAAAAAAAAAAAAGAAAAAAAAGTGATTTTATAGCTTTGTAAGAGAAGATGCTTTTTTGCTAAACCTGAAAAGTATTAAAAAGTAGCATTTAGAAGTTATATTAACTAATAATATAATTTTCTACCATATACAATTGAATGCACCAGCTAACAACAACTTGCTTTGTTCTGGTTTCACCTCACTCCAGTCTAAACTAACTGATTTTATAGGTAGGCCTAATTTACTACACATTGTCATTTAAATAACCTGAAAATATTGTGGATTATTAAGGCTAATTTTACTAACCACTCTTGCTAAATGGGGTAAGCACACTTGTGTTCTCATTTCAGAGTTCTTCGAGTAAATGATTCATTATAGACCGTGTGGACAGATCAGTTGTTGTCATGATTCATTAAAATGAATCTGTTCAAATGAGTCATTAGGCCGGGAATCGGACATTAGCGGACGTTGACGCGTTGCGTGCGAATCGCGACTGTTATTAGGAGATCGCAAAAGATTTGTCAACACAGAAAACACTTCACCACTGGATAGGATTTTCTTTTTGTTTACTGAAAGTGTGGTTTATGTCAGCTGCACGTGCAGGGCGCCTGTCAGAGAAGATGAGGTGACGTTCTTTTGAGCACTATTCACACCCAACGGTTATTCAGGAAAAACATTCTCCGAGTGCACCTCGTGAAACATGGATTCGGTCTTACGAACTTTTAGCATTGTGTCAGTTGATTTAGATTATTATGTGTGAGGTAGAGAGAGTGCAAAGACGGTGCTTACTTTGAAGACAGCTCGCTTTGAACCTGAAGAGCTCGCGTGCACGAGAACGGCTCCAGGTTCAAAGGTCAATACGGAATGGAATAATCTGCGTTATTTTTTTTAACGCGTTATTTTTTTCTCAGATTAATTAATCGAAATTAACGCATTATTTTGACAGCCCTAGTACTTACATTATCCCACATGTTTCCAAGAATGTTTAAATCCAGAAAATAAGCAATTTTAACCAGGACACGAACCGTGCGTCGCCTGTCAATGACATCACACCCGCATTATCCTCGATTTGCGGTTTTATTTTGTAGAAACCATGGAAACGCCAAAGATGCTTTAATATATTATCCCTCAGTTTTACAGACAAGGCTTAAGCTAGTCCCAGACTAAAATGCATGTTTGAGCTGTTTTAACTGAAAGCAGCTTGTACCGACAGATCTTAAAATATGTCCATGCCATTGTTTTGTCTCAAGATGCACACTAGTAATGTTTTTTTCTAGGGTATGTTTACAAAAGCTATTTAAATACCCTAATTGAAGGCCTAATCCTGGCTTAGTCTAAGCCCTGTCTGTGAAACTGGGCCTATGTGTTTTATTAGACAGGTGAGCAACTGTGTGGATACATTCATCGACAGAAAACTAATCATGTTGTATCGCTCAACACATAAGTCTTATTGTTTAAATCTTGTTTTCTTGATTTACCACGCCTAATATCGATCTATCTTACAGCAGTATGCAGCAAGTGTCTCATAGCAGCTGCTGAGCGAACGCACAGAGTAGCATTATAACAACTTTTCACACAAATGTATCTAATATGATAAACAGAGCTACGTTGCCCCACATACTCATGAGAAGATGTGGAAGTGGCGGCTCTAGAGGCATGTGTCGCGCTTGTCTCTCCTTAGCACAGTGGCCTCGTTCTGCTCCAACGACTTTCAGCCACAGCCTGCTTCATACTACAGTAATGTTAATAAATCTTTAATACATTAGCTCATCCACGTGAAGACAACACCTCCCATGATCCTGCGAAATCAAGGCATCATCAAGCTACGCCTTTGTTTTGAACAAGCGACCTCTAGTGGTGAAAAACTACATATTGTGCCTTTAAGCCTATACAAGCAATTATTGAGTTTGCAGTACCGTGTTTGGCCAGCAGGGCCACATGGTTGGCATCCGAGCTCCACACCACATATTTGACTTTAGCAATTTTGACCGTGGCAAGAGAGCGCTTCTGCTGCACGTCAAACAGCGTGACTCCATCAGCATCACGCAGCAGCAGTGACCCAGTTCCAGCATAAAAGATCTCCTCACAGCTTGGCACCTGGACCTTCTTCACAATCTCGTTCTTCAGGTTCTTAATCAGAAGCTGTGGTGGGATAAGAGTGAGAGTGATTCTTGAGATTTGTACATGGTCATAATACCTTTATACAATACTATAAAGTGCTGCAGATATTTTGTAGGACAAATCCCTGAAATGAGTTAGCCTTTTAGCACTTCCAGTTCCATCATCCTGAGGGCAAGTCAATGGGTTTTTTGGTTAAATAACTAAAGTACTGTGGTTTACACAAGCTTAAGATATTTTCACAATTTATTATTAAAGCCTGAAAGAGTCGGCTTAATGGTGGTCGAACTCATGCAATGGTGGTATAGTTCATTTATAGCCTAGATTTAGCTTTTTACTTCTGGCAGTTGTATTTAGGCTTCAAAATTCATAAAAGTTGTGTATATTTGTGAAGATTATCATGATGAACAAAACATGCAAGAATCAAACTTCTCAGAGTCAATTTTCTGCAATAATCCAAAAGCCAATGGAAAAATCTTTTCTTTTTTTTTTTTTTGAGGGATCCAGGGTGTTGCTAACTTTTGGGTTGGCCTACAAAAAATATGTCAATACTGCAGTACACTTTTTTGTTTCCTGATTCACTTACTGAGTGCATGCGGTCAAGTACGGCAAACCGGTTCCTGGCCACCCAAACTGCAGTCAGACCAGAGGAGCGCTTTCCCTCAGGCGCTGAAAACATGCAGAAGAAGCGAACACTTACATTTTGCACATCAGATTAAGGACTTCTAAAGAGAAAAGATAAAATGTTACCATCAGGATTCTGGGAGTCGCTCTCCCTGGGAATGGAGTAGAGATCATATGTGCTGTTTTCCAGGTTAGTAGCTCTCTGGAGGGGAAAGAGGAAGAAACAAATAAAAAAATGTATCTTGATTTAACTGAGCAGACTGATAAGAGTCTACAGTACTCACAGTGCACAACAGCACAGCATTTTCTGCAGGGTTGTAGGACATGCTGAACACTGGGAATTTGGATCCACTGTGAATATAAAAAACAGTTCAACTGATGTTGTAGCTGCACATTTAAGGTAATCAAACTCAAAGTAGAATAGACAGTAAAATTCACAAACCTGCGTAGCTGCATGACGGCCGTGTCCTTACTGCTGTTGAAGTCGAGCTGTCGCAGGAAGCGATCTTTCACATAGTACAGCATGTTACCATACACGGCGTAAGCTGGGCGTTCTCTTTCCAGCTTAAACACCAGCATCCCACTGTCATGACCTGAGAAGTTACAGAATAACACATCAATGCATATCATGCCATCATCAAAAACCACTTGTCTATTGTTAATAGTAACCTACCAGCAGCAAACAGGTTGAGGTTGGGGTGAGCCCCCAGCACCCAGAAACGGTCATGATCTCTGCGAAAGGTCTGGACGCCTGTCCTCTTGGACATGTCCCACACACGGATGCTCTTGTCCTCAGAGTTGGACAGGATGAGCTCCTGACGAGGGTGAAACACCGCACAGGACACATTGTTGTAGTGTCCCCGACAGGTGTCCAACTCCCATGCTTTGGACTCTAGAAGGTGGGATAATTCATTCAAGTAAATAAAAAGTACATTTTTGTAATTTCTAATTATTCATGTTTTATTTATTTAAAATATCTCTCTCTCTCTCCCTCTCTCTATTTATATTATATATATGATAGCACAAATACAATAGAGAAAAGAGACAAATGAAATGAAATAAACATGGCTTTAAGTTGTTCAGGTGGGTCTAACAGTAGTATTCAGGTAAGAAATACTACAGAAATTAAATCAAATGTAAAGTAATCTAATATAAAATAAAACTGGATAGTCTTCATTGTAAATATTAAATGCAGATTAATGCTTACAATTAAAAAGATTCAAAAATTCAGTCAAGAGCAGTGATTTTGTCTCTCTTTTATCCTTTGATTAACATGACAGACAGCAGCAGGAATATTAGGCTGCTGTCACTTTAAGATCTTATGCACTGATCCAATATACTGTTACACAACATGTGCTTTCAACTATTTATGCTCCAAAACTGACCGTTTTTACCTGGAAACTTGCCAAGATGCGCATTTTGACAATTTTGTGTGTATTTGAAGTGCAATAAGCCAAAAAATAAGTCAGTTTGGTACTTGCGAGCGAGAACGCGCAGCTGGTATCGGTGTATTGATACTGCAGGAAATGAGCATTGGAACAGTTTCAGATATTTCAGTATCGATATCGATATTTTTGACAATACTAATATATATTTATTGATAATACAAATATTCAAATTATCACAGAAGTACTGAGATAAAAGTTTAAAGTTAGGATATAAACACTGATGTCTACGACAGCGATCAAAATAGAGCAAACCAACTTTTGAAACTAACTTGGGAGCTTCAAATAACTGTTGTATCAATTACATCTTACGTCACTAGGTGGCGACAAGTGACTGTTAAATATGTATGTCACTGAATCATTCATTCAAAAGATTCGTTCAAAAACACTGATTCATCCAGTAATGAAACAAGTATTTATTAATGAGTCATTGAATTCATTCAAAACCATTTTTAAACATTTTTCCAGCAATTAATATTTTGTCAGAACCTCTAAAATCGTGGGAGAAAAAAAAATTGTGATTCTCATTTTATCCAGAATCATGCAGCTCTAGATTGATATTGGATTTTGTTGATACAACAATGTGTTTAAACAAATGTGTAACAATGAATGTGTTAAAAAAAAAAATTTCTTAGTGTTAGACAGAGTGGCCCAGAGAGAATTCACAAGATTTTACTTTGAACTACTACTGGCAGCTCATACAAAAGATGAGGGAAATAAAATATGAACTCTTACAACCACCTACAACAACATACACAACTAAATAAACAGTAGATATCTCATAAGCAATCGCTTGGCATAAATATGTGGTATTCATTGATTAAAATACCTCTTAAAATAATTCAGACTTCTGTTATACCGTTTAAGACATGTAAGACTTTTAAGGAATTGCGGAAACCCTGTTATGAGGGTCCATGAAAGTTAGGATGCTGCCTTGCAACCGTCTTTATAAGCAGTAGGTTTTAGAACAGGATAAAATATTTTACATTTTACAATGTGATTTTTCAAATCAGAACAATGACACATTTTTCCGTACGAGAACACGTACCGTTCATCCTCCAGATCTTGACCTGGCGGTCATCTGCTCCTGACACAATGAGAGGCATGCTGGGATGGAAGGCTGCCCAGTTTACGCCTCGATCGTGACCCTGAGACCAGAGCAAGAGAACGCAAACTTTCATTCAAGCAAACAACAAAATTCATTCAACCCCAATCAGCACCAAGAAGACCATGACAACCACATTCTTACCTCCAGAACATGTTTCACTACAGCATCAGACGCCCCAAACAGGTCGACACCAGAGATGCCGCGCACCTCTGTGTCCACAGCACCCGGAGACAAGTTCTTCTTTCTCAGACCTGGAAGCAACATTTATAGTCCGACACACACAGGGGACCCGATACAAATTACACAGGAACACCCACATACCGGGGAGGGAAAAGAGAGGAACAACATTAAAACTGCTACTCAAAGACGCATGATGTGAGACAGCAAACACACAAACATTTTGTTGGGCTGCTAAACATTCGCTGGTGCTCGAGAACACAAACACAACATATGTCTAAACCTGAGTTAAGGAAGCAAAGTAACAGACTAACAGCAAAGACAACAATCAATCAAAAGAGAGTAGTTTAATTGTGATCAAAATCACTTCAGATTGGGTGGGATGAATGTAAATCAATGACAGGGAGATGATTGGCTTAACTCAGGTCAGGACGCAGAGAAAAGAAAAAGGAGAGCAGAACGCGTGTCTGAAATCTCAGCACTCCAGATGTCTGCTAAATGAATAAAAGTCCAACAAAAGCTGCACTAGAAACCAATGTACAGATGTGGATGTTTCCAGAGGGGCATGTACAGGAAGTGAGCAGGGATGGAACTGACTGGTGGATCGATGGTGGTGGAACGTGTCAAAATGATCTCTGGAGGGGCGCTGGATGTTAGAGGAGTGAGGAAGACTCCAGTTAAGTCATGCATTTGTTATTGCACATTGTAATGTGCTTCAATCATGCATTCGTGTTGTGTTAAGAGCTATTTAATGATTAAATGACAGAGCTACGTTCATGTTACTGATCTAAAAGTTGCATTGGCATAGATGCATCAACTTGGTCTTTAACCATTAAAGGATTAGTTCAGAATTAAAGTGTCCTGATAATTTACTCACCCCCATGTCATCCAAGATGTTTATGTCTTTCTTTCTTAAGTTCTTAAGAAATTAAGGTTTTTGAGGAAAACATTCCAGGATATTTCTCCATATAGTGGACTTCAACGGTTACCAGCGGGTTGAAGGTCCAAATGTCAGTTTCAGTGCAGCTTCAAAAGGCTCTACATGATCCCAGATGAGGAATAAGAGTCTTATCTAGCGAAACAATTGGTCATTTTCAAACAAATAACCACAAATGCTCATCTTGCACTGCAGTGATGCGCCACACATTACGTAATCATGTTGGAAAGGTCACGTGTGGCATAGGCAGAAGTACCACGGTATCTCATTTTCTCCTCCAAGTCAAAATTCAAATTATTCCGACATCGTTTTACTTTTTTTTTTTTTGTAAAGGCCATTTGACTTGGTCTTTGCACGTTTGCTTTGTAAACACTTGCTCTGTACTTCCGCCTATGTCCCGCGTGACCTTTCCAACGTGATTACCTAATGTGAGATGGATTGTAGTGCAGTGCAAGATGAGTATTTGTGGTTAAAAAGTACATAATTTTTATTTAATTTTTAGAAAATGACCGATCCTTTTGCTAGATAAGACTCTTATTCCTCGTCTGGGATCATGTAGAGCCCTTTGAAGCTGCACTGAAACTGCAATTTGGACCTTCAGCCCATTGGTAACTGTTGGAATTCCATTAATGGAGAAAAATCCTGGAATGTTTTCATCAAAAACCTTAATTTCTTTTCAACTGAAGAAAGAAAGACAAACATCTTGGATGACATGGGGGTGAGTAAATTATCAGGAAAGTTTAATTCTGAAGTGAACTAATCCTTTAACATTATCTATGGATAACAAATGCCATCAAGAAAGATATGAACTAGGGTCCTGTACATGTAAAAAGTTTATGGTTTTGATAAGACTTAATTCAAAAGATGTTAAATCTGTGGTTCTCAACCAGGGGGCCTCAGCAAACTTCCAAGGGGGACACAAGATGATTTACATAAATGCAAAACAAAAGTATTAAAATAAGCTAAAACAACTAAAAATCAAGATATTTCTTATTTTAATTTGTCCTCTCAACAAAATTAATGTTTTATCTATGCATAAAAGAACCAGGATTCCCACTGTCTAGAACCTAGATAAGTTTATTACAAAATAATAAAACTGCAGAACTCCAATGGGTATTTTCTGGTTACACTTTATTTTAAGGTGACAATTACATTATACTTACACAAATAAGCACTCAGTAACTGCATGTACTTACTATAGAGTTAAGGTTAGGGTTAGTTACTTCTAATTAAGCATAATTTACTGTTATTACTATAAGTGATGTGACGTTTGACACAGAGGCTTCGAAGATTGTAAGATTGTAAAAAAAACGAAACATCTCACAGGGAAGCACTGTATCGGGGCTTGATTTGTTTTGCTGTAATCACTTGATCTGTGACGTCCGAAGCTTTGTTTTCGCACACCACCATGTGACAGCATAGTATTCTGATTCAAAAATAGTGCAAACCCCTTGCGCAGGTTTCAAGTGTCATTCAATTCTTTGATAAAAATAAATCAGAATGCAAATAAATATTCATGTTTAGTTTTTGGGCTTATTCAAGTAATAATCCTCAGTTCAGAAGCACTTCAACTGAGCATTTCACAATAATCTCCACTTCATTTATTTTGATCATATATGCCTACATGAACTCAGGTTTAGGACTAAGGCAAAAGCTTATGTGAATAAAGCTGCATGTGTTGATTGAAGCAGATACATAAAAGTTACAGTAACACTACCGTACAACACTACAATACACAAGTTAATTCAACACATGAAAGAGCATTTATACAGACTAATCATTTTTATTGCTTTTATGTTTTTCTTAGCACAAACTGATTTATTAAATATAAATTAAAATAATGGCTGGATCTATAGGACACAAAGGCAGTTTTTCCACCTTTTGACCACAAGATGTCGTTGGTGTGCACAGTGTTGAAAAGCTTCGAGTAATTAAATGTTTTTCGGCACAATTTGATGAAAGCCTTGGTTTCCTATCACTAATTACTATACTGAGTACATACAGTAACGTGTAACGGTCACCATAAAATAAAGTGTTACCTTTTTTTTTTCTATTTATGTCACGCTTTAAATTTTTTATTTTTTTTTTTAATCTTGGTTCTTAATCCAGTAAATCATGAATGACTGGTAAAGTCATGGGGGCTTCAAATATTGATATGGACAATGGGGGACCTTGGGGTGAAACAGGCTGAGAACCATGGTGTTAAATTAAAGAGAATTCAAGAAGAATTTTTTTTAATTTTTTTTTTTATACAATTATATTGCATGTATTTGTATTATCCATGCAGCAACATATTAATAATATATATTATGCGAAGGGAAAAAAGGCAGAGAGCAAGAATTTAGATTGTATAGTGTTTAGGAATGAGTTTTTGTTCTCAGTCAGTGCAGACAGCAGTGGTTTTTAAGGTTAATGAGCAAGAAAGAGGATCAGCAATGAAAGCAAAGGACACAGACATTGACAACATCATTAAAACATGCAGAAAAAAAACACCTCTCACATGCACCTTTTCTGAAATAAGACTTTTTTAGCTTTTAAGTGTTTAATTAATTGTTCTTCCATGTAAACATCATATCAGTATTTAAAGGGATAGTTCACCCAAAAATGAAAATTCAGTCATCATTTACTCACCCTCAAGTTGTTCCAAACCTATTTCGAGTTTCTTTCTTCTGCTGAACACAAAATAAATTATTTTGAAGAATATGGGTAACAAAACCATTGACTTCCACAGTATTTTTCTCCCATACTATGGAAGTCAATGGGGCTCATCAACTGTTTGATTGCCTACATTCTTCAAAACTGTGTTCAGCAGAAAAAAGAAATTCATAAAGGTTTGAAACAACTTGAGGGTGAGTAAATGATGCCTGAATTTTCATTTTTGGGTGAACTATCCCTTCAATCTACCCAAAAATAACAAAATTGAGTATTGAAATCACTAGGCAAATGCTTGATGCATGAGTGTGAGAGGTATTTTTGCTTCAAGCCCACAGAGTTTTGTTCTGTTCACACTGTAGAGAGAGGACATGAGGAGAGAGTGCCTCTATCTTCCTCCATCCCCTCTCTCTATTCCCACCTCCCCAGCCTTCCCAAAACACTCAATCCTGTCCCAAGCCTCCTCACCGGAAATATCCCACACGCGCACAGTCTGATCCAGGCTGGCCGACACCACCAGGTCCTCAGAGGGATGGAACTGAGCGCACATCACATAGTGATTATGCCCCGTCAGCACACTACAGAGAAAAGACAGCACAGAAGACAACTCAGTTTCACTCAGGTAAAGGTAACAACAGTGTTGCTCAGGTCAGAAAAAATGCTTTGACAATTTATGAGCATTTTTGTACATGAAATATATTTTTTGGTTTTATTAAGTTACATCATTAACAATCATTCCAAAATGAGCTAACTTCAATATCCTAATAATTAAATTAATTAAAATTCTTGATTATTTGTGCACATTCGCTAATTCATGACCTTTATAAACACTCACCAGACACATGTTCTGGACTGCCAGTTCCAAATGCGAATGGTCTGATCATCTGAGGCACTCAGGATCCAGGGATACTCCTGAAAAAGATAGCTAGAAGTTAGTCTCTTGTGGCATTTATTAAATGAACATTATTAAAATAATTATTAAAGAGCATTATAAAGTTGATAGGGCTCACATGATGGAAGAATGTGGTACGAATGTAGTCAAGATGTCCAAGAAGAGTGAAAAGACACCGACGCAGCTTGTAGTTCCACACCTAATAATGAAAGTCAAATATTGTCAGCAAATCAAAACAGTTCAGTAACACTTTACAATAACATCCCATTAGTTAATGCATTAAAATTAACTAATCTTTGTTAATAAAAATACAACTGTTCATTGTAAGTTCATGTTTGCTCAGGTCCATTAACTAATGTTAAAACATACACTAAATGTAACAAATGCTTTAAAAGTATTTTCATTGTTAGTTCATGTTAACTATTGGATTGTGAAGCGTTATGAAAAACTCTAACCTACGCCGAAGCTATAAAGTAGCAATAGCCAGGTGGAGACATGAAGAACATGAAGCAGTGTTTTGAAATCGGCCATCACTAAATAAGTCTTTATTTTGTTTTTTTGGCACACCAAAAGTATTCTCGTCGCTTTATAATATTAATATTGAACCACTGTACTCACATGAACTGATTTAAATGTTTTTAGTACATTAATGGATCTTGAGAGAGGAAATGTCATTGCTGTCTATGCAGTCCTCACTGAGCCATCGGATTTCAATATCTTAATTTGCGTTCTGTAGATGAACGAAGGTCTTACGGGTGTGAAACGACATGAGGGTAAGTAATAAATGACAGAATTTTGATTTTTGGGTGAACTAACCCTTTAACCCCCTGGAGCTGCATAGAGTTCATTTTATGATGGATGGATGCACTTTTTTGGACTTCAAAACCTCATCCTCTACTCACTCCCATTGGAAGAGCCAGGATATTTTTAATATAACTCTGATTGTGTTTGGCTGAAAGAAGAAAGTCACCTAGGATGGCTTGAGGGTGAGTAAATCATGGGATAATTTTAATTTTTCTCCCCTTTAAACATCGGTTTTGAGAATGAAGAAAGCAAACCTTGATCTTGTAGTCATCTCCTCCTGACACAAACAGCGGCTGCTGCTTATGGAAGTCAATCCCTCTGACTGGACCTGAATGAATTCACATCATCATGAGACTGCAGAAGAATTAATGACTATTAAATCATTGTTCGGCTGTTTTCATACCATCATGCTCGTCAAACTTGTCGATAAGAGTGCACATGCGATAGTCCCACAGCTGGATGACACCGTTGTGCAGACTAGCGAGAATCCAGGGCCGTTTCGGGTGGAAACTCAGTCCTACAGAAAAACACAACAGTCAATTCAGCTATTTGTTTACATAAAGAGTATGACTTATGAGAACAATCATATTGACATTAATTTAACCCAGATTATTACTTTATAAATAATAAATCAGGTCAAGATAATGTCAACAAAACAATAATACTGAAACATCAGAGGATATTTACTGCAGTCTGAACGGCTAACAAAACTAGCGCTGCGCTAACGCCGACTGACATACAGTATTCTGCACGATATAAACTGATTTTTTGCTGAAAAAGACAGTGGATTATATTCTACAGAGATTATATATTCGAATCAGACAAACGTACATAAAGAGAACTGTAATCATTACATTAAAAAACAGTCAAGTGAAGTTAGCCTGAGCAGATATCTTACCTTTCACTCGGGCCGACTTTGTCTCGAATTTGGTCAACATTTCCACTGACAATAATAACTGAACAGGAATGCGTTATGTGTGAAGATGTAGATCAGTTTACGTTATTTAAATCCTAAAATCATCCCCCGTCAGGAAGGGATTTTGCTTGTATGATTCTGCGGCTCCACTTCCTTAGCTGACACGTCTACTGAACCCGGGCGTGCTCCCGTGCGCGAGCACATAAAGTTTGACGATTCAAATGCCAACATCGCAAAGACCACGTCATTGAACCTTCGTCATCCGCGCTTTAAAAAGATGAAAAACTCATTTTTATTTATTAAGTTTATTAAATGTTATGTGAATCCAAAATTTAAATGTACATACAGAAATGTAATTTTTGGCTTTCATGAATGTGAAGAAAAATGATATTTATTTTATAAACCTTATTTTTCTGTTAGCCAAATATCACATTCATAAATGTAAATTTTCAAAGTGCAAACCTGTCTTTTTAAAGGGATAGTTCACCGAAAAATGAAAATAATGTCATTTATCACTCACCCTCATGCCGTTCCACACCTATAAGACCTTCGTTTATCTTCTGAACACAAATTAAGATATTTTTGATGAAATCTGCTGGCTCAGTGAGGCCTGCATAGCCAGCAATGACATTTCCTCTCTCAAGATCCATTAATGTACTACAAACATATATAAGTGCAGTTCATGTGAGTACAGTGGTTCAAAAATAATATAAAGCAATGAGAATATTTTTGGTGCGGCAAAAAAACAAAATACTGACTTATATAGTGATGGCCGATTTCAAAACACTATTTAAGCAAGATTCGGAGCATAAATGAATCTTTTGCGTCGAATCAGCGGTTCGGAGCTGCAAAGTCACATGATTTCAGCAGTTTGGTGGTTTGACACGCGATCCGAATCATGATTCGATACGCTGATTCATAACGCTCCAAAGCTTCATGAAGCATTGTTTTGAAATCGGCCATCACTATATAAGTAGTTATTTTGGTTTTTTTTGTAAAAAAAAAAAAAAAATGCTATAAAAGTTTAATTATTTAATAAAATTGGTTGTTGCATAATAACATAATAAGAAAAATTATTCATAGCAGATCTAAACATTTACCTACATACATGTATGGAGACATCATACAAGGCCATGATTTAAATTAATAATTAAATAATTTAAGAAAGCAATAAGGTATGAGAGGCTGTGCTGTATCTCGAGTACCTAATTGCTTTTATAAAACGGTTACCACACAATACAATAGGTGCCTATATAGTAATATACTTAAAGCCTTCCTTCCGCCGGAAAAAAATAGTCCCTGACCGTGAATAGCAACAGAAATTACATAACACCACCATTAGATGGCGGCAAAGACTGTCTTTATAAAGGATTCAGTAGTGAAGAATTTTACATTGAAAAGACTGAACTGTTGTGAACACGGAACAAGACGCAACTGACAAATGCTTTGACTAGCGCTGTCAGTCATGGGAAAACCCCTTAATTGTTAAAAGGACAATACATCAGACATTTAAACAGATTTTTTATTATGAACATAGTGACTGACCTGAAGGAAAATGCTAAATCTGAATGCAGGTAATAAACTCGCTCTCTCAATCTCTTTCTGACGATACTCTTCTACATAATACAGTAAGCTTCAATGAACAATATCAACTGAGTTTATGTTGCTAAGAGTGTTGTGTAGTGATACACTATAACCGTTGGGTGAAGCGGTCATAGGCGTGTTCTATGGTGAATAAAACAGCTATTGACCAATCAGAATCAAGGACAGAAACTAACCGTTTTTTATAAATATTTAAATTATTTTTAAAGTGTTAAAGCCACAAAAATTGTGAAATGTTTAAAATATAAATAAATAACCATAGACGATTGTGTGTAGAGTGAGTGGTGTTGGTTTAATTTGATATGTAACTGGAATAAAATCGAGCAGGCAAATAAACAATTCAGGTTTATAACATTTATTTGGATTTTTGCAAATTGCAATTCTTTCATTTAGATACAAGACCAATGCTCCGTACATCTAAGGGAACATTTAACATGATAAAGAATATTGATGAGCTGATTTAAGTGCTTGGGTGTTTGAGCAACCCCTGAGTGTTGTAACCATTGAATATTATTGTCCCGTTCATCTACATACCCATTCTATCCACCTCATACTTTTCATATTATGAAAATACCATACTAAATATAACCAATGACATGTGTCGAAAAAGCAAGTCGATGATCAGTTCCACAATGAAAGGATCCCATTCAAACCTGTTCGCAAAAGAACCATGTAAACATCCCTTCAAAAGCAAATGACTGCAAGCTTGAACCTTTGTTTTTTTAGGTATCCTGGGATTTCAGGTGATGTTCTTTGAGTGTTAATGCAGAGTATTCATTTTGAACTATGAAACATTATTCTTTTAATCAAGGCAAATTAGAACTATTATGCCAACAGCACATCACAGAGGCACCACCACAGGAATGATGGGAATGATTTAGATTCTACACGACAATTCACTACTTCAAACCGCTCCGGTAACCATTAGAAGACACAAGTAGAGCGAATTATTCTACTCAAACACAAATGCAGCCTATGTGTGACAGAATGATATTATGGATATTCTATAAACCTGAAT
The DNA here is from genome assembly GCA_036281575.1 of Ancherythroculter nigrocauda. Lineage (NCBI taxonomy): Eukaryota > Metazoa > Chordata > Actinopteri > Cypriniformes > Xenocyprididae > Ancherythroculter > Ancherythroculter nigrocauda. The sequence continues at coordinate 50,901 of VTFQ01000317.1, forward strand.
CTGAAGTGTCTGAGAGATCCATTTTGGTCACTGATTAGTTATCAAATCGCAAAAACGAAACTGTGGTAATATAGAGTGAGAATAGATAGATATTACACTTTGTATTAAAATGATTTCATCAATCTGATGAAAGCTATTTGTAGACCCTGACCATTCTTCTGAGATTTAAAAGTGAAATTAAACTGGAAATACTTTTCCTGTCACTGTGAGCTCCATGCATTTGTCTCTACTTCTTCAAAACACACTTCACCGCACTACCTGTCAAATGTGCTTGATTCTTACCAAGCCGTCGGCACACTGAGATATCAAGCTTCACTCAAAACATTAAGAGCTGCTCTACAGTGACTACAGTAAACGGATTAGGGATGAATATGTAAAGAACCTCTGTGGACGAGAACTACAAGGTAAAATTAATGTAGTGAAGTTCACAGTTTCAGTGCAGACACAAAAGCAAACTCCTTTAAAAGCGGAGCATGATCAACTGTGTCCAATTCAGGTTCAGATAATTAGCTCCAAATTGTGTCGTTTTTAAACATACATAAATTTGACCTCATTGAGATCACATGACTGAGCACTGCTCTGCTCCGGGAAGCCCTTGTGCTCCAGGAAGGTGCAGAGCTTCGGGGTCAAAATTCAAGCCGGGAGGCTGAAAATAGAGAAGAAAAAACATTTTGATTATGTAAATATGACATATCTATTATATATAAAAAAAGGGGAAATACTCACTGCCTCTCCAGCAAGCTCTTTTGGAGGTTGACCCAAGTCTTGCAGCTAAGGGGTAAGACATTATTAACAAAAATATTAACAGTGCCGTTACTGAAAGGTTACATTATTATGTTCTTATGTAAAAATGGTACAAGAAAAAGATTAAGTAAAGGGTTGGTTCACCCAAAAATTAAAACTCTCATTAATTACTCACCCTCATGTCGATCCAAACCCGTAAGAATTTCATTCATCTTCAGAACACAAATTAAGATATTTTTGATGAAATCTGAGAGATTTCTGTCCCTCCGTTGACAGCTACACAACTTTGTGCACGCTTCAAAAAGTTCATAAAGTGATCATAAAAATAATACATATGATTTGAGCGGTTTAGTTCAAATTTACTGAAGAGACACGATTGCTTTATATGACGGACAGGTTGAATTTAGGCTTTTATTCACATATAAACATTGATCAGCGAACATATACAGAAGCTCAACCGAAGCTGCGTAACACACAAGAATGAACATCATTGGTGAACATCAAACATGCTTGAGCTTCTGTTTACCACAACTGATGTGTGAGTTGATAAATGTTTATGGCAATAAAAGTCTCAATTAAATCTGTTCATCAAATAAAGTGATCCGAGTCTCTTCAGGAAATGTGGACTAAACCGCTCAATTCATATGGATTAGTTTTACAATCTCTTTATGAACTTTTTGAAGCATCACAGTGGTAGTTGTGTAGCTGTCAGTGGAGGGACAGAAATCTCTCAGAGTTCATCAAAAATATCCTCATTTGTGTTCTGAAGATGAACGAAAGCCTCACAGGTGTGGAACGACATGAGGGTGAGTAATTAATGAAAGAATTTTCATTTTTGGGTGAACTAACCCTTTAAGCAATTCATGCATATTATGCAAAATAATTGGCATATTATCACTAAGCAAAACTGAAATGATGGCTCTAAATTAAATAAATAAATAAACAAATTACTCAATTTTAAAATTATGTTTTTTTTTACCTTTTGCATGAGTTCTAGAATGTTTTCAAATGTGCTGTCTTTGTCTCCATCTTTCTCAAACTGGCTGCATATCTCTCCCATTATCTTGTACTGCTGCTCATACCGCATGAATTGATCTGGGGGGAGCGACTGCCTGTTGCCCTCCAACCACTCTGGGTACTAAATGCAAATTGTGTTAAATTAGTACAAAAAAAGCCAAATTTGACCAAATATTAAATGGAATGTGTTGCGAAATTTTCTGAAAATAAATAATGATAGGCATATATACTGGCACCAGAAAAAGGTTGGACAGTCATGCAGATGCTGTAAACACCTCACCTTCTCTGTTATCTCTTTAAGAGAAGGGTATAGGACTTCTTTAGACAAAAGGTTCTGCATGATGGACTGCATAATTGGGAGGATATTGCCATCATCTCCTCCTCCCTCCCCATTTTCATTCAATCCCAGGTTCTCCAAGGTCTTTACCAGATCATCTCCAGCCAGTCCTGCACTCTGCATTTAGAGTTAAAAGCAAGTGTTAAGCCAAATGACATTCAGCTCCCGCTCTCTGGACGTCATGGGTTGAGCTTGCCATAGTCCAGCTCCACTTCTGTGGAACTAATGGGTGGAGGGTTATGGGTAGGGTGTGGTTGGACCATGTAGCTCCAACCATTACGCCCAAATTACATATAGAGAGGAGGAGCTGGACGTCCAGAGAGGGGGAGCTGGACTTCATTAAAAGGCTAACTTGTGTTCATCACATTTCTAAAATACATTTCCTTTCAAGTTTGGGATCAGAAAGATATTTTTATAATTAACATTAATACGTAAAATAAAAATTAATATTTTAAGGATGTATTAAATTGATCAAAAGTGACAGTAAGTACTTTATAATGTTTCAAAAGATTTCTATTTAATATAAAAGCTGTTCTTTTGAACTTTCTACCCGTCAAAGAATCCTGAAAAATGGAATCACGGTTTCCGTTTGAGTTCTGAAGGATCATGTGACACTGAAGACTGGAAAAATGGCTGCTGAATGACATCACAGGAATAATTTCCATAAAAAAAAATATATATTAAAAATAAAAGTTTCAAATTGTGATAATATTTCATGTTTACTGTATTTATGATCAAATAAATGGATGCATCTCATAAGAGACTTCTTTTAAAAACAAAAAAAAATCTTACAGATCCCAAACTTTTGCAGTGTATCATTTAAACCACTTCACACCATTTCCTTGAATTACACTCCAGTATGAGAAACTCAAAGTGGGTTTACCTGCAGGTTGTCTGCATTTTTCGCCAAACCACTCAGGGTCTCTTTAAGACAGGAGGTGAACTCTTGCTGTGAAGTTACATCTGTGCCTAAATATTTAAAAAATATTGTCAAAACAGTTGGAATATAGGATAATAGCTGAACTTGTATATCTTCATCCAACAGTGCTCCATTACTCACCTACTTTACCTGCTGCCTCGGACAGCTTATGGAAATGTTGTAGAAGCTCAGGTTCTTCTTGCGCTAGCTCAGCCATGGCTTTCTCCCACTCCTCACGTGCTTGATTGGCCATCTCACCATCAAAGAGAGACTCAAAGAACTTACTGTCCTCCAGCAGAGGGGGCTGAGGATGAAATGCACAGAAAACAAACATATTGACCAGTGTGGTGAGAAATCGAGTCCCCCCAGGAATCAGGTCTCCTTTAGGACCCTGAGTGATCCAATTGGTTCAACAGGCTTTTATTGGGTAGTAGGGCTGTGTATTGACAATTTTCACGATTCGATTTGATTACTATTCACATGCTTTAGATTCAATTCGATTACGTTTTCGATTCGATATCGATTATTTTGGATGTAGTATTTCAGTTGCAGTACATGGCAAATTTACTAGAGGAAAAAAATCTCAACTAATGCTGTAAACTACACATGAGAGTCAGTTGGTACTACATTACTATAATATTGAAGGTTAAAATTAACTTATTTATATACAAACACTTAAAATACACTCATTTATGTTTTTATAATAAATAAAGTTTAGAATTACATAATCATATTTCTACTCCAATTTGTTTTTTGAAATATAAACATTTAAATCGTGGCTGTCATAACTGATTTATTCACACATGCATTAAATATTGAAGAACATTAAAAATTATAATGAATATGTAACGGTGCATATATTTATCAGAATGTTGCTTTCTAGAGTTCACTTTTCTTGCTGACTAATGAGTTTATGGTCACTGAATATGTTTTTCTAAGGTAAATGTGACATTACATGACATTGTTTACAAGCTATAATCAATATTTTTTACCCAGTAATTTAGTATTTTAGTATTTTGGGCACCTGATTATAATTCCTGCAAAATCACATTATGATTTATATAGTTTAAAATGCGTTATAATGACTTTTAAATGATATGGTTCATATACTAGTATATAACCGAAGCTATAGGTTGTGAAATCAAGCATTTCTCATGCTTACTATTTTTTAGTCAGCTTATGTACTATCATAGCGTACATCTACCTGATTAGTCTGCTAGCTTAGCTTATATTATATTAGGTATGTTTTTTTGTTATGCAATTGGCATTCATGCTATATTTCAAGCATGTTGTTTGTGCACTTAATGTAATAAACATCATACAATTGTAAAATAGGTTATAGTTAGTCAAGACTAGGGTTGCAAAGGGGAGGAAAGTTTCCGGTAAATTTCTGGAAACTTTCCAAGGGAACTTAACCTGTGGAATTTTGGAAATATTCCAATTTGGAAATTTAACAGGAACTTATGGGAAGTAATTGGAAATTTTGGGAAATTTATATAAATGTACAATATTTATTTAAAATGTATCATATAAAAACATAAATATAAACATTTTGTTTGGTCATAACATGAAATAATTATTTATTTTTCACATTCAATTAATTCTAATTTAGTAAATATTTAAAATAAATATATTTTTATTGCAGCAATTGTTGTGTTATTTATTTCAGTGTCACATGATCCTTCAGAAATCATTCTAATATGCTGAATTGATACTCAGTTATTATCATTGTTGGAAACAGTAGTGCTGCTGAATATTTTTTTTGGAACCTCTGATACTTTTTTTTCAGGATTCAGTGATGAATAAGAGAAGTTAAAAATAACAGAATTTATTCAAAATAGAAATCTTTTCTAACAATATCACTTTAATATCACTTTTTATCAATTTCACACATCCTTGCTGAATAAAAATATTAATTTCTTTCAAAAAAAAAAATTACTGACCCCAAACTTTTGAACGGTAGTGTATATTGTTACAAAAGAATTCTATTTTAAATAAATGCTGTTCTTAAAATTTTTATTCATCAAAGAATCCTGAAAAAAAGTATGACAGGCTATAAAAAATATTAAGCAGCACAAATTAATTGATGACTGAGTTTCAAATCAGCATATTAATGATCATGTGACACTGAAGACTGGAGATATGATGCTGAAAATTCAGCTTTGCATCACAGAAATAAATAATATTTTAATGTATATTAAAATAGAAAACTATTATTTTAAATTGTAGTTATATTTCACAATATTACTGTCTTTCTGTATTTTGGATCAAATGTGCATGTTATGGACTGGGGGAATGCACAGTGCATGCAGGGGGTGTGGCCTCAATAGCCCTGCAGTAAGTAGTGTGCTGTGTGAATGTGATTGAAGAATGTGCAGGGTAAAAATTCAACTAAAATTGCATTTAACCAAAATTATACCACGAGATGTTTTTTTTCCAACTACATTTAAGTACCCTGTTATAGGCTAACCTGCAATTTTGCAAATTCTCTGTTTATTCCCATTAATTTCCTTTAAATCCCATATATTCCCATGGAAAGTTTCCAGCTTTAAAAATTCCTGGAATTTTGCAACCCTAGTCAAGACATCATAATAAAAACTTTTGATCAGGCATTACTGCCTGGGTCCTAAAGGAGACTCGATTCCCTGGGTGGGGGGGGGACTTGATTTCTCATGACACAAACTTACTGTAGAGTGCTGAGAAAATTGTGGAAAGAGTATAATTGTTATTCTGATCATTACTTGAACTGTTATAAAAATGAAAATGTGTTTTGTACCTTCTCGTCACTCGTTCCTGCATCAGGGGCAGTGGGGGCCTCAGGGGCCTCCGGGGGCACACTGGTCTTGTCAAAATCATCAAGAGCACCTGTAGTTGAGGAAACACTAACATTGGTGTACCAGAGGTATCTGTTTTGATGATATATTATCATGTAACTGATTTCATCACAAGGCATGAATAGCAAAGTTGGCTAGTAGTTCAGTGTAAACACTGCAGCTCCTCTAATATGCTCCGTTTAGATACAAAACCTGGTTGTACGAGTTTTTACATCATCACAGAAGAGATAGACTTAAGGATCTCTAATTAATGAACCGATGAACTGTTAATATTTTCAAAACTACTATCACAGAGATGAGCACGAGCATCAGACTAGCAGCGGAGCAGCAACTGCACTGTGACAACCGCTTTCTAAACGCTAGTTCACTAAAGAGTGACTTTATAAAACAGCTCAAACTTTTTAACTGTCGTTATTTTTATATTAAATCCATCCTTAAAGCTTACTGTCTAATAATTCGTCCAGTTCGCTGTCTGGAGCAGCCCGATGTTCTGATGCTGACGCCATCTTGTTTCTCAATGACAAGAGCAGCGAATTTGTCGCAAAATTATGACGTCCAATAAAAACATCTGTGAAAGATTTTTATTTTTATTTATCATAGCAATATTTGAATAAATATAACAATTGCGTTCGCTTTCAATATTAATAATTATTAGTTTTAATCTAATAATCTTTATTAGTTTTATTTTAATGCGTTTTGAAGATTTATTATTCTTAATTGTTAATGAAAATAAATAAAAAAATAAACATGTTTAAAGTATATTGTGCTTCGGCTATTATTTTGTTTAAAGTAGAATTTAAAAAAATGTTTAGGCCTAGGTCTATATGTTTTAAAACACCACCAATTCATGAGTCATTCCACAAAACCATAGACTGTAAACCGGTACGATTTGGACTTATACGTTTTGAGATTTTTTTTTTTTTTTTTTTACCATAATGTATTACTTTTCTGAACATTACTGACATATTTAACTTCCAGAAAAACATATTTTCCCATCTCAGGCATCAAATCCCCTATTATTATTGGTCATTATTTTAAGTTATGGACACTATGGGAGCTCTCTGAATATTATTATAAAATGTATTTGTGACAAAATCAACATTTTCCTATTAATCAGATGTCCCTCACACTAATTCAGTAATTGCAAATATAAGAGTTACATAAAATCTCACACTTTTGCTATAAAATGGGCACTTTTTGTGACAGCAACCTCATCATTTTTGATCAAAGACTTAACTTCAGAATTTGAACTAAAATCAGTATTCTTATGATTGCTCTGAACATTTCAGACAGAGTTCAACTAACTTTAAATTACTTTTTCATGAACTTAATAATAATAATAATAATAATAATAATAAAAATGTAGGTGTGTGGGGTTGAGTGTGACGGGGTTGTGATTTTTTGCCCAAATTGGCCACTGCTCTGAATAAATGGAGAGCACATGGCATGCATGATATTAAGAAATCATGAATAATGTTGAAATAACAAAGATAATTTTCACAAGTAATAATTTTCTATTTTTAATCGATGTAACGGGGTTGAGTCTTTAAGCTTGACAAACACAATTTCACAACATAATTTAGTTATAATTATTACAGAAGGTGGTAACTTGCCTGTGTCTGCTCACAATGTTGTTCAGAAGACGTCTATGATGTCACTTCCTATTAATGATTCATTATTTTTTATAGGGGGAGAATGGTTTGTGTAACGGGGTTGAGGGGTTACTAAGGTATGGAGCTTAATGATGTGATTTTAATTAATAATCATGAATTTACTTAGAAATAAAACATTACCAGCAAAAAAGCACAGATGGATATTTATGGGAATGGCAAAATTAATGGACTTTTTTCTCATTTTATTATTCATATCCCAAGTACACTTTCATAGAAGGCCTTGAGGGACATGACAAAATAGGTGGTGTCTGCTGAAAAAACTAAATAATTTCTAATATAAAGATAAAATGTATGTACACATTATTAAAGGAGACATTTAAATTAATACAAAAAGCTTTTAAATATATATTTTGGTGACCCAGTAGATAAAATACACAGAAAAAGGTCTGAGGGACTCAAATCGGACCGGTTTCGTGGAATGACTCAAATAAATAAATAAAGTGTGTTTCTGCTATTATTATGTTTAAAGTAGACTTTAAAAATGTTTAGGCCTAGGTCTATATGTTTTAAAACACCACCAATTCATATCGACTGAAGAAAATGTGAGGATTATTATCATATTATATGGTTTTCGAATACTTTATTTCTCTGGTACAGTGCCCCCTACTTGTTTACTTGTTAATTCAGTCACTTCCGCAGTTTTATCTGGTTTCGATCTTTAAATTAATCAAGTAAGCTTTCATATCAGTGTTTGTCTCTGTTGAAGTTGAACTCGACCGAGAGACCTTGACAGAACCGCGAATCGAATATGTGTGTATAGATTCACACGCGAATCGATTAAAGCAGAGCCATGGCTGCACTGAGAAGAGTTTTCGGGATTTTTCTTAAAATTGCTTGTCTTCTGTTATTGGTGAGTTTAAGCAGTATCATGCACTTGTGTGTTTCGTTTACTAATGCATAATACTAATGCATTTGTCACAATTGCTTTTATAATTGAATGTTTTCTCTAGAAGTGGCTTTGTGTGATTTTTGAGAATTATTTACCTTTTGAGAATTCTATAATCCAAGCTAAATTTAAATCATATTTTTGTAATAGCTGTAGTGTAAACAAGTGAACACAATAAAATAGCTTTAGCATTCTTTCAGGCAAGGGCATCAACTATGATGGAAGTAGATTTAAAATGATTCTTGAAACTTTGTCCTTCATAAATGCTCTGAAGTGTGACAACCAGCCCTGAATAATAGATATAGCCTATTAGATAGACCTACACCTTGTGTAGGGAACAAAAGGATTATTTGTATTTTTGTGTTTTTCAATAGCAGTGACTGCTCACATGTACAGCACATGACAAGAAATGACTTTTAGGAAATACATGCCCTGTTTTGTTTCCTCTTTACTTTGTCCAGCTGGCTGGGATTACAGGTCTGGCTGGATCATTCTTGCTGCACAAATACAGAGTTTACGGTCTGTTCTTTAGCAGCTTTTATATAATTCTCCCTGCATTGCTGGCTGTTGTTGGAGGAGTCATTCTCCTTATCAGCGGATGCTTTGGCTGTCTGGTGTCCAACAAAAAAACTTCATGTCTACACGGATTGGTGAGATTGTCTTTTTTTATTGGGGGTGGGGGGGTGGTATCACACACAATCTTAAGTACCTATAGAGTAGTATAGCATACTTCATATCACTGAAAAGTCTTTAGTTTTATAATATTTATAAAAGATGCATACGCTGTACCGAGTCTTTCCGAAAACAGCCGAGCGTCTGGAGGCGTGCCGTGTGAGCGGAGCTAAAGAGCGACGAGCATGCGCAGCTTTTGTGTAGAGATCGCCTGCAAGCTATCAATAGTCAGTTAAATTTAAACACACACGATACACCATCGCATTATCTATGGATAACTGTAAAGAATATAGCGTATAGTGAATGATGAATAATGAATTTATGAATTCATTACGTTCGTGTTGTTTACATTATATGCACTTAGGCGCCTATTGCCAACAAAACAGACATTTGAAGCAGTTTTACTCACCACCTGCTGCTCCGACTCATGACCGGGATCATTATCGCTGTGACCGCTCCATCTTTCAGTTTCAAACGATCTGTAAATCCAGCGTAGAACTGGGCCTTGTTTATGAAACCATAAGCGCCGATCCCGAGGGCTCGAGCAGCCACGGAAAAGCACGAGATATTCTCCATTCATTTTAACCAATAAAAAAGTGATTGAAACTATCAGTTTCTATGGTTATTTTAATGACAAATATTGAGAGGGCATCAATGAAATGCGTGAGCACAAAACTCTCAGCTCCACTGAATGCTGGGTTCTTTGGGAAGCAAGGTTATCTTTCCCTCACAACCAAAAACACACTTCTTTGGTGACATTGTTGATTTCATGAAGTCCTGTGACCTGTGCAGCGCTGTCGATGACTTCCGTAAAGCCGAACGAAGCGTGTTTATGGGCGTGCTCTTGCTCTCTCGCTCTTCCAGGAGAAGTGCCCATACAAGGAATTCCGACCTTTCTGATGTCACACAGGCACATGCTTGAAAAAAAGATCCTGAAATTTAAGAGGATTTGGAAGAGTATTTTTGGCACAGAAATACTCTGTCATACATGCAACTTGTGTTTTGAAACTTTGGCCATATTTAGCATGAGAATCCAACTCTTCAACAGTGTAAATAAGTCAGAATGCATGAAATAGCATTACACCCCCCTTTTAAGTGAAAACAGGACTGAACAATAATAATTTACTCATCATAAGAATGGACTCTGGAGTTAATATTTGTATATTCTCTTTCAGTTTGTGTATATTCTCATTATTGTGTTTTGCGTTGTGGGGACTACTGCTGCGTTGGCTTACTCTCATAAAAGGAAGGTAACTGTAATTTTAAGTTACTTGGTTGGCTATACAAAAGTGTATTTTATTGAAACTGTTTTAACATAAAATGTGATCTTTTTTAGCTTGATGTGGACTTGGCTCCGCTTAAAGATGTGTTTCAGAACTACAGTGGTAATAGCCAAGATCCTGATACCAAAGCAGTGGATGCCCTTCAGCGTGAGGTACTTGCACAGAAATCTCAAGGATTTCTATGTGTTTGGCAAAATCAGATTGTAACACTTTTTTTTGTTACAGTTGCAGTGTTGTGGTGTTCACAACTACACGGACTGGTTGGAAACACCCTGGTTTAATCACAGTAGTAAAGACGAAGTTCCTCTGAGCTGCTGCAACAAAACCTTTCACTACTGCAATGGGACTTTACACTTCCCGGTGCTTATCAATAATGAGGTACAGACACTAATATTATTTGAGCTATCCTATGTGAGATTTTGAATATTTTACAGTTAAAGCTATATCCTTACATTAAAGTCGGAATTAAATGAAAATTCAAATGCATCTTCTAAATGCATGTTAAAAATCTTGTTGTGAATGGTTCATCCATGTGTTTCTTTATTTTTGTCACAACTGGACCTTCGGGTCCAATCAACAATCGATGCATAGAACGAAGTCCTCGCCCTACATTTTTGTCCTTTTTGATGATGTATAGTTGTGGTGTGGACTCTGCTATTGTTTTATATTTAGAATGATTTTTAGAACTATATCGTTATCCATGGTGTGAATGGGCCTTTACACTCAGATGTACTTCACAATATGGACCAAATGATCTGTCACAACTTCCATTTCATTGACTTTAAAAGGAGTATAATGGAAAAAATGCAAGTTGAGCTATATTTAAAGGGTTAGTTCACCCAAAAATGAAACTTCTGTCATTAATTACTCATCCTCATGTCGTTCCACACCCGTGAGACCTTCTTTCATCTTCAGAACACAAATTAGGATATTTTTGATGAAATCCGAGAGGTGTATGACTCGTCCATAAACAGCAATTTAACCAACACTTTCAAGGTCCAGAAAGCTACTAAAGACAACGTTAAAACAGTCAGCATGACTGCAGTGGTTTAATCTTAATGTTATAAAGTGACTAGAATACTTTTTGTTTTCAAAACAAAAATAACGACTTTATTCAACAATCTCTTCTTTTCACTGTCATTATCCTTACGTAGTTGATGCAGTAAGCACAGTGAAGTCTTCCGTGTTTACTTCCGAATGCCGGCTCATTATTGGCCAAAGCTGATCACGTGATCAGCACGACACATGCGTGTGATGCTGACGCAGGAGCCGGCCAATAATGAGTCGGCGCTCTGACGGAGAACCTGAAAGCGCTGGGCATAAACAACATATGAGGATAACACAGAAAGAAGATATTGTTGAATAAAGTAGTTATTTTTGTTTTGTTTTGAGCACAAAAAGTATTTTCGTCACTTCATAACATTAAAGTTGAACCACTGCAGTCACGTCGACTGTTTTAACAATGTCTTTAGTACCTTTCTGGACCTTGAAAGTGTTGATTATATTACTGTTTATGGATGAGTCATACCTCTCAGATTTCATCAAAAATATCTTAATTTGTGTTCTGAAGATAAACGAAGGTTGTGGAACGACATGAGGGTGAGTAATTAATGACAGAATTTTCATTTTTGGGTGAACTAACCCTTTAATTAAATTGCCACAGAAATTTAATTTAATCTTGTACCTCAGTTTGTAAAAACAAACAAAATGTCTTGACAGTTTTTATAGAATGAGTACAAACAGATAACGGCCACCAATATCTGTCAATAGATCTTAAAGGGGTCATGACAAGGATTTTTGTATTATTTTAATATGTTTTTTGAGGTTCATTTATAATGTTAATGAAGATTTTTGCACAAAAAAACAAACAAACCTATATATGTAGACCTGACGCATGTGTGCGACCTGACGCACACATCCAGCGCACATGTCAGCTGTTAAGCTACTGAAAACCAGTGGGTGTGGCCTGTGGGGCGATGATGTATAACTATTCGTCGAAGTCTTGCTCTGGAGGCAGTCATATGCAAATGTGTTTGCCCGTGTGACATCACAGATCCCGCAATATCAAAACAAGCCATTTTTTGAGCTTGATTAAATAAATGCTTTGTTTATAATCCGGAGGATGTTTTAAGCTATGAATCTTGCAGGATGTTTTAATGGTAAATGTCATAACCCATTTAACTTGAAATTAACCTGAAAACATCTTAATAAAAAGGTTAAAAATCAACAAATTAGGCTTTATTTATTAATTAATTAATTTAATCAACATTGTTTTCTTTCTCTTCTAGGGCTGTCAAGTTAAACTTGAGAAGAAGTTACTACTTGTGGTGGACAGCATTATGATAACTTCTTTAGTGGTTTTCTTTGTAATGGTGAGCACTGTGACTTCAATTATAATTCATTTATGCCTTGATGTTTTACAAGATTTATAATGTCATCTCTGACCCTTCCCTCATCAGGTAATGTCTTGGATTGCAGTGGCACAGCTAATGAGACATCAACCCCCACAAGAGTATCGAATCCTGGACAAAGAATAAAAGCCACTGATGGAATTTATAACTTTGTGACTTTTCTGAGTGACTTTTTATATATACATTTTTTATATACAATACCGGTCAAAAGTTATTGAACGGTAAGATTTTTTAATGTTTTTCTTCTTCTGCTCAGGCTTCTTTTATTTGATCCAAAATACAGTAATATTGTGAAATATTTTTACAATTTAAAATAACTGTTTTCTATTTGATTATATTTTAAAATGCAATTTATTTCTGTGATGCAAAGCTGAATTTTCAGCATCATTACTCCAGTCTTCAGTGTCACATGATCCTTCAGAAATCATTCTGATAGGCTGATTTGATTCTCAAGAAACATTAATTATTATTATCAATGTTGTAAACAGTTGTGTTCCTTTATTTCAGGATTATTTGATGAATAGAAAGTTCCAAAGAACAGCATTTATCTGAAATATAATGCTTTTGTAACATTATTACTACCGTTCAAAAGTTTGGGGTCAGCAAGTTGTTTTTTTGTTTTGTTTTTTTTTTGGAAAGAAATTAAAGAAATTAGTCATTTTATTCAGCAAGGATGCATTAAATTGATCCAAAATGACAGTATAGACATTTATAATGTTACAAAAGCTTTATATTTCAGATAAATGCTGTTCTTTTGAACTTTGTTCATCAAATAATCCTGAAAAAAATGTACACAACTGTTTTCAACATTGATAAATAATAATAAATGTTATTAAAATGATTTCTGAAGGATCATGTGACACTGAAGACTGGAGTAATGATGCTGAAAATGAAAGAAATTGCATTTTAAAATATTAAAATTTTAAATTGTAAAAATATTTAACAATATTACTTTTTTGCTGTATTTTGGATCAAATAAATGAAGCCTTGGTGAGCAGAAGAGATTTATTTTAAAAACATTAAAAAATAATAAAACATTTTGACCGTTGAATTATTCTGATATCATCCAGTTCACGTTTTTTCTAAATTACACTAAATTATATTTCTTCACAATACCTGTCCTAAGAATATTTTTTTATATATACGCACGTTTTATTTTGTACAATAAATCTGATAACATCGAACAAAAGGTCTGATTGTATTATTAGTGACTGTCGATCTGAATGGATGATGAAAGTGGGCGGGGCTTAGACTTCCGCTTCCTCGACGTAGCTCCATTGTGGCGTGTTTTCTGTGTCACGAGAGCGCAGCGCCAAAAAGCCACGTTCTGCTAAAGCTCCGCGTGCATCCATTCTACTGCAGAATCGGAAAGACGTTGAAGTTGGTAAGACGCCATTAATATATTCAAACGTATGATTTTTTGTACTATGATGCATTTAAATTGATTTATTATGATCTAGTAACGGTTATAAATCTGTTCGGTGTTTGAGGCCTTGCTTTATTTGGGTTAGGCCCCTTAGCGCAGCCTGCTCGAGTTTGAATCGAGAGTTGTATGGGATTTAGCGAGCGAGTCATCGCGAAAATAAGGAGACGGTGTGTGGGGAGCGAGGCCTCGTGTTGTGTGGTATTTCAATGTCGGACTTATTTTGAATCGCTGATTCTTTACAAACATGCAGTGTAATGCCGCGAGGTTGTTGTTGTTCTGTAGCTACGATACGAACCGTAACAATGGCGAGGTAATCTAGACCCGCGTGAGTGATGTCCCGCTGCTGTGAATTTCACGCCCCCACGACTAGGCAGAATTAAAAATGTCCTTTATTAACAGAATTTTATAACAGAATCATGAATAGTGTAGTCAGTATTTATGATAGTAGTACATTTTTATAAGTTAATACGCTCAAACGCTCGTATAAATGTCGTATAAATGCAAATATTTTGTCGTGGGTGAATGAAAATCATGAAATGTTTGAAATGAAACGGACCTCTTGTCCATCACTTGGTTGTAAAATGTTGCATCAAATTTATTTTATAAGTTAGACGTAGTTAGGGTTAATCAGCCATTTTGTGTCAGAAAAGGTTTATTTAACCTATTGTTACTTTGGTGACACTTTACAATAAGGTTTATTAGTTAACATGAACTAATAATGAATTGCACTTATGCAGCATTTATTAATCTTTGAATGTTAATTTCAACATTTACTAATACATTAAGTGTTGTATTAACATTAGTTAATGCACTGTGAACTAACATGAACTGCTGTATTTTTATTTAATGTTTACAAAGATTAATAAATGTATTACTCATGGTTAGATCATGTTAGGTAATACATTAACTAATGTTAACAAATGAATCTTACTGTAATGTGTTACCATTACTTTTAATTGTGCAGTCCAAAACAGATTAACAGAATTAGGTTTTATGCCATGTAGATTTTTTTTTATTTTTTATTTTTTTTACCCTCTGGCGTACTTCGTTTGGGGTCGACATTTGTGACCTTCGGGGTCTCTGGAGAGTAACTCTATATATATATATATATATATATATATATATATAATTTTTTATTTTTTACAAATTTTAAATAGGTTTTTATGCAAAAACAGCTTTTTATGTAAAATTGTCTTTATAAAAGAGACCCACATTTCTAACTTTAATTAATGGGGATAACATTGATAATTTGACATGGTTTAGTGTAAGATTTTTGCCCATCTTTTGAAAAATTCAGTTTTAAAAGTTAAAAAATGATCACTTTTACCAGTAGATGGCTGCAGAACTCTACTATTTGCTATTTGACTGACTGAAAGACATCTTTTCACAAGTTTTTTTTCAGTTGGATTCATATCTAAATATTATGAAATCTCAATTATAACAGTAAAAAAGATTTTGTTGTCAAAGTTTAACTTTTTTTTTCTACTAAGAAAAAATATATATATTTTTTTTTTCAATAATGTTACATTATGATTGGAATCAAACCTGAACAATGTTGCAAAGAAAAGTCGTTAGTTTATCGTTTATTTCAGTCATCTGTTGTTCATATAATTCTACATATTTAATCTACACTTCAAATACTAACTGTAACAGAACAAAAAATAATAGAAACAAACAGTTTTTACATATTTGGTACAAATACACAACATGAACATCAAAATGCAATGAACTGAACAACAATAACAAATCAGCAAATAAAGCACATGGATTCTGTGTCTTTTTTCCAGTACAAAAAATGTTAAACTTCGACAAAAAGTAATTTGTATTGTTATAATTGTGATTTCATAATATTTAGATATGAATCTAATTGAGAAAAACTTGTGAAAAGATGTCTTTCAGTCAGTCAAATAGCAAATATCATACATTAAACCATGTCAAATAATCCATGTTGTCCCCATGAATGAAAGTTAGAAATGTGGGTCTTTTATAAAGTGAATTTTACATAAAAAGCTGTTTTTGTATAAACTTATTCAAAAAAAACTTTAATTTATTTATATAAATTTAAAATATCACAAATCCTCCAGAAACTGCACAAATGAGGAGTAAAAACATTAATAAACAGAGTAAACATTATATTTGATAAAAAAAGTCATTTTGTTGACTGGGGTCTCCAGAGACCCCGAAGGTCCTGAGTGTTACTTTTTTTCACACTAACATAAAAACAGATATCATTTCAATTAATTTTTTTATTTGTAGTTCTACAAAGTGATAACCACCATACAAAGTTTCATGCAATTTGGTCAATTTTTTTATTTTAGCAAATGGAATTTGGGGTCAAAAAGACCCCAAAGACCATCAGAGGGTTAAAGTGATTAAAAAAAAGATGAAACATTTAAAATTTTTGCTTTTGAACTCTTAACTACATATGTAATATTTTAATGATTGGTGTTTTTTTTCCCATTTTTAAAAACTACAAAAAGATATATATATGTATATGAACCTTATATTTGTGAAGGCAGAACAGATTCAAAGTGAGGTGCTAAAAATACACGCTGAAATTACACCAGTCTTAATGGCCGATGGTTGTTATTCTTTTTCCACAGGTTATATCAGAAGGTGGCTCATCTTATCTTTTTGCCCTTTTATTTTAGTTTATTTATTTTACTCTGAACCCCCCAAACCCGCCTTTGCCTTCCCTACCACCCCTTTTCGTCAGCGTGTATTTTTATTACCTTATTTTGTTTTTGGTATCTTCAGAGTTGGGATCTGTGACGGCTCTTCATGGCAGTCAGAAGGGGACACGTTAGATACTTAAAAGTGAGTAGAATTTGCGTCCATCAGGGACTGAATGTGGATTTTAAAAATGATCTGAGTCAGTAGTGTTTAGTGCTTGTAGGCTGTTTTCGTCCATGTAGTGCTGTAGCCTGTGTCAAGCGAGTAGTACTTGAGGTTTAATACTGTCATCTGAGGTAGACTTTTCACTAGATGCACTAGACATATTATTAGGTGTTGCATAATGTCAGCTGAAGGTATCTGACCTGGCAAATGCTGCAAAGTTTAACCATGTTTATAGGGACCGGCTCGCGATTGAAGTGTTCGGATAGAGTGTGGCCGGAATTGTCTGAATGATTCACACCACATTATCAAAACCTCCAATGATGGGCTGTGGGAGGAACAGTATTAATGCCTGTTTGTTTCAGCCTTGAAGGTTGACTGGCTACCCATGTGGAATACACAATAAGAGCTCTCTTCTAACATGAATGGCGCACTGTCCGATATCAGAATAATTATGGTGACCACAGTGTTTACTTCCTTCATCTTCACCTAAAATGCCTCAAAGGGTTTAGACATCCAGGAACCCCTTTTTTTTAATGTACACTACCATATTTTATTGGTTTTGTGTTGAATAAATTGTGGTCATGTGCAGTTTCAGCTAGACTCCATTGGAGGCAGTGTTGATCATAGAATGAGTTGACAATATAGCTGTCCTTTTGCTTATAGTTGTTACTTTATTTTACTGTTAGCTTGGTACATATTCTTATCACTCATAGTTAATCTTTGTGGTATGATGAACTTTCATATTTGGTGATTAAAAAACACTGTGGTTTAGGTCAGATAGCTAAATTTTTGCGGATAACATATTAGAGATGCTCCGATACTAAATTTCTCTACCGATTATTCAGAGTGATATCTGCTGATACCAATAGTTTGGGGGTTCTGCCTTTTATACCTTCTTTTAAATTAATGATGATTTCATTATAATTAATGATTATATTTTTAATTATTATATTTTGAAAGAAATGCAAGTAACTTTATTCTCTCTATTTTATCAGCTTGTTTTAGAGTAACTGGTATCAGTTTTAAATAAACTCATTACTCAAATTAATATTAACACCCATTAACTAAATTCTGAAGATTACATTAATGTTTCTTAACTTCATGAATGTTATTAATTCATATTACTATTAATATTAAACATCAAACTGGCTTCTTGGTATTTTCTTTATGCAAAGCCCAAATGCAGTGCATTTTCTTGCCCTCTTTTGATTGACAGGTTATATCAGCCCTGACTATTGGCTGTTTTTAAACTGTCGGCTGATAGTGTGAAAATTTGCTTTTATCTGCCGATATATCGGTGCATCTCTATTACATATTAAGACAAAGGTGAAGTATTCTCTGAAAGGGAATATTGTATTGCTCTGTTCCAGCTCCTGGTTATTGATATATAATGTTTTTTTTTTTGTCAGTAGCTGACTTGGTGTTATTTGTTCATTTGTGTCAGGTACAATGGAAATGCAGCCAAACAAGTGTAATTAATTAAATATCTGTGTCAGTGCGGGTTTCTAACTAATCGAGGCATTTTGAAGTCATTAGAGGAACTGTCTTGTTAGATGTTTCCATTATTTCTTTTCTAGGCAAGAATATAAAACCCTTAATTCACAAATTAGATTCTTTTCTGTCTTTTAAAATGACAGTGAATGCTCCATTATCAATGAAAATATAGCCTTTAAGTGTGTAAGAATAATGTAATCTCCCACAAATGTTTTTTTATTTTAATTTTCTTTAAAATATCTAGGCCTAGATCTAATAAATTAGATCTAGGCCTAATTTTTAGGCTTTCTACACATGCAGGCACAATAGCAACAACAACGATTAACACTAAAAAGAGTTGGCATTAAATATTCAATATTGTCCAATTCAACTTTTATTGGCAAAAATGTATAATCCTCACAAACTTTTTTTATTTATTTATTTTTTTCTATAGGAGGTCTATGACATGTCGAACGGTTACGAAGATCACATGGCCGATGAGCCTAAAGATGCCAAAACAAACCTCATCGTCAACTACTTGCCTCAGAATATGAGCCAGGATGAGCTGCGGAGTCTCTTCAGCAGCATTGGGGAGGTGGAGTCTGCTAAACTTATTCGTGACAAAGTAGCAGGCAAGTATTTATCTGCACTTGACACACTGGTTTCAAATCAGACACATGAAAAATTAATGTTGAGAGGAAGATGTGAGAAAATATTGTTTGTCTTTGTTGGTTTAGGGTTGTAGTGTCTTTATTTTGCAGGGTTTGCATATAGCCATGATGTCAATTTAAGAACAAAATTAATTTAAGTGATTTGCGCTTTTGGACAAAACTCTGAAGCACTGGAAGTGTTTCTTCACAATTCAGTGTTGACAGAGACAAAAAAAACTACATATTTTTAGTTTCCTTTCTCAGGCCTGTCCCAAGTCAACGTGGATTTATTTGTTTGTTGGCATCAATTTTTCCCCCCAGAAGTTTAACATTTGATAGTAGGATGTTTTTTTCCTTTGTATTTGGAACGTTTCAACTTTTTTTTGTTTTGTTTGTTTTATTGTTTTCCTTTTTTTTTCTCTAGGCCACAGTTTAGGGTACGGATTTGTTAACTATCTTAACCCTAATGATGCAGAAAGAGCAATCAGTACTCTCAATGGACTGAGACTACAGTCTAAAACTATCAAGGTAATGTGACAAAAGGTGCTCCTGTGTAACGTTAAATTGTGTCATTGCTTCAGATCACCGGTTGTGAGAACAAGGCAGCGTGAACAAAGTAAAGTTGTTGTTGGAGTAGAATTGCTCAGAGCTGATGGAATCTTGGTTGTGGCCTTTTTATCAGGCTTTTCAATATTTAGATTCATCTATTTAAAGATTTATTTTATTATCTATGGTTTTTCAGGTTGCAAGCATGTTGCTTTAATGCTGTTTGAATTCTATATGTTAGTTTTTACAATTATTTTTCTATTTCTATTAAATTTAAGTATTTGTAAGTAAAGGACCCATGGTAAAAACTATTTTTTTGTTTGGTGTTCCCTATTTGAAAAGAATTTACCATTTTGAAAATTTACAAAAATTGAAAAATCTAAGTTTGTATCTCCTTTTGTTTTTTAAAATTTAGCATAGCCATAGTTTATTAAGAGGTTTCTTCTCAATCTGATCTTTTAACTTTGCTCTCTCTGACAGGTGTCATATGCCAGGCCAAGCTCTGACACCATAAAGGATGCCAACCTTTACATCAGCGGGCTGCCTAAAACAATGACGCAGAAGGACGTAGAAGAAATGTTTACACGTTATGGCAGAATAATCAACTCCCGTGTCCTCGTCGATCAAGCATCAGGTTGGTAGATGAGCAAAGTTGTTTGTGACACCTGGACCCAGTGTCCTGTAAACTAGTGTTTGTATTCAAGCGCTCCCTGTTTTATCCTAATTGCAGGACTCTCTCGTGGTGTGGCTTTCATTCGGTTTGACAAGAGGGCAGAGGCAGAGGACGCAATTAAGGACTTGAATGGGCAGAAACCGCCAGGCGCCGCAGAGCCCATCACTGTCAAGTTTGCCGCCAGTCCCAATCAAGTGAAAAACTCACAAATTATTTCCCAGATTTACCACACACAGCCTCGCCGCTTCGGGGGGCCCGTCCACCACCAGGCCCAGAGATTCAGGTGATTGTCCAAGATTGTATTTCTCTATGTGCTTGGTTAGTAGGGGTTTAATGGATCGTAGTTGATCCATACGGACCAGGCACCACGGTTCGTCACGCATGTGAGTCGCGGATTAATAGCAAGTTTAATTACCATAGAGTGAAATTTTAAGCCGTATTGTTCCGAATATGACAACCTCCCCCTCCCCCCACCCTTTTTCAAGATGTACCTTTTAGAAAGCATCTTTTTGAAGACCAAATCTTGTATTTTATAAAGCAAATGCTTTTATTTGGAAAATAATTTTCATATTGCATATTTTTCATATTTTATTTTTTGTATTGAATATGTATTGAAAGTATGGTATTATATTCTAGACCCTGAATATAAGACGAACCCTTTTTTTCCAGATGCATGCATTTCTAAGAAAAAAATTCTTATATTCAGAACAATATGGTAATTTGCACACGTTTTGTCTTGCCCATTTACACGTTTAATAGATTTTAAACCATTCCAGTGCTGGAAGTGGCAAAAGAGAACTTAATTCAGTACTCTCTCACTGTTATCTTTGGGCACAGCCACACACCCGAATCTCACGCACACATAGAGAGGCGTGTTTCAGATAGCGCGCAAACTCTGAATTGATTCCTCTTTCGTGTCTCCTTGCACTTAGATGGACACATACACACACAAATGTCAAAATGCCTATATCGGCAAGTATTCTTGTAAACGCAGTCGGTTATGTCCTAAGTGAACGTAAACAGTTGAGGAAATCAGATGTGTATCATTATATTGGATCTGTGCATTAGGTCTTAAAGTGACAGCAGACTATAAATACCTGTTCTTGTCTGTCATTAATGTTAATCAGCCAAGAAAAAACAGCTTTAACACAGATTAATCTATATTAAATTTATACAGTGAACACTATAGTGTTATGTTGCCTTTACATATAAAATAAGGTCTAAATGTAGTAATTTTGTTATATTGTATCTATTCTTGTGTATTTGTTTTAATTTTTTTTGTTCGCTTGCCTTTATTAGTTAGGCAAGTACTTTTTTGCCGTGGTATCGGAGTATTTAAAGTGTGCTTTAAGTAATAAAAGGAAAGCAAAGTCACCCCCAAAATATTTTTCTCGCTGATCTGAAAATTGATCTCTCAAACTTTAATATGATCTGAACCATGAGCTTTGTGTTTAACCACTATTGGTTAGGAAAAACTGTAGGGCGGGACTTGATTTGGTCTATTAGCAGTTGATTGAATAGTTGTGGTTTGCTATTGCTGTGATGTCATGTGAGTGACAGGTTGTCCCGCCCTCACACCATCAGAGAAGAGATGTCGCTGCAAGTGACGCTTGAATTTAAAAAGTAATGAAGTGCACAGATCCTTTATATTAAATACAGCAATATTTATTTTAAAAACAAGAGTTCTGGATCTCATGGTGACTTTTAAAACATTTCTTTCAGTTCCTAAAATGTGTGTCTCTGATTAACTCATCCTAAATGATAATATTTCCTGTCTTCAGGTTCTCTCCTATGAGTGTAGACCACATGAGCAGCATGTCTGGCGTTAACATGCCTGGAAACTCCTCGTCAGGCTGGTGTATTTTCGTTTACAACCTGGGCCAGGATGCAGATGAAGGCATTTTGTGGCAGATGTTCGGGCCCTTCGGCGCCGTCACAAATGTCAAAGTGATCCGTGATTTCAACACCAACAAGTGCAAAGGATTTGGGTTTGTTACCATGACAAACTATGAAGAGGCAGCCATGGCTATCGCCAGCCTCAACGGCTACCGCCTCGGGGACAAGATTTTACAAGTGTCGTTCAAAACAAGCAAGTCGCACAAGTAGAAAGCAGGGTTGCCAGGAAGATGAAGGAGAGGGGTGTTTTCTGCGAAGCCTCAGAAATTGGCGCAGTTTTGAAAAAGAAAACTATTATTTTTAGTGTAATCAAGTCTTTGCAAATGTTCACGTTTCGCAGTCTCGTTTAGACAGTTTCTTTTAAGATTCAAGCTGTTGGATGCTTCAAATGCAAGTGTTTTAGGCGTTCTGGTTTATCCCAATATTTGACCAATAATGCGTTTAATACAAATTTGTCTCTGATGTTAGCCTGATATTGTTGCTATGTGCCATATGTGGTCGGACACCTCGTTCACCAGATGCTGGATTTAAAACTCAGATTTTTGTCTTTCTTTTGTCAGAATCTACATCCTACATAGCTCTTCAGTATTTACGATGCCTTAATTTGATGTCATTTTTCCACTTTGCCCTCAATAATGTAGCACTTTTTGATTTGGCAGGAATCTCATTACCCATCTCACAACAGTTTATTTGTTTATTAAAGTCTGAGTTTTAAATCCAGCATGCTGAGTGCTTCTTAGAAAAGAGGTAATGGCAAAGGAAATGAGGGGAAAATCTTTAACTAACTTGTTAATCGTTTGTAAGGGACCCTCTGAAAAGACTGATAACTAAGAAGGACCAAAGACATGAATGGAAGGTTTAGTTTTCCCGGACAGAGGTGCAGGTTGCACATCCCTAAGAATATTCCAAAAATATTTGGACATCTGAATACTAGGTACTGAGTATTTATGTAAAATGTAATCACATTTGAGCATCAGCATCTTGTTTATGGTTTGCGTTTTCTTTTTGTTTTTGTTTCTCTAGGCTAATACATACTTCAAGTTTAGTTTGTTTATTTGAAAATGGATATCCAGTACTAATGCATATGCTTTTTAAGACTGCCTTGTGATATTTGTGTTCTGTTCTTTTTCATTTTTTTTTCTTTTTTTCTTTTTTTTTGCTTTTGTGTTTACTTTTGAAACCTTTCATTTTGTTTCACATGGCATTTACAATCATTAAATTTTATTTTGTTTTGCTCAACTTTTTGTTTTGTTTCTTTATTTTATCTTTTAATTAGTTCTTTCATTTTGTCCATTAATAGTCAACTCTAGACACATTTACAGATGCAGACATCTGAATATTCAAGGCCCGTTCACACCAAGAATAACTATATTGAACGATAACGTTCTGTTTATTCTAAGCGTGTGCTGTTTTGTCGTCTATAATTGCTCAGGCTCTTTAAAGTCAGGTAGATTCTGATTGGCTGTCAATGTTTTTATCGTTTATCAGATGGTACAGATGTAACGATGCCCTCATTTCACGATTCGATACATATCACAACGCTGAACTCACGATACGATATTATTAAGATACTTCAAGACATATGGTAAAAGGTTAACAAAAATTTAACGTGATTTGAACACTAAAGTTGGTATTACATTGGGGATGGAAATGAATAGGCTTGAACCTGGTGCTGGTAACCCAATGCACAGGACAATGTTGATATCAGAATAAAAATATTCATGATTCTGAAGTTTAAATACAGAAAAATATGCATATGTTTGCACTCTGTCATTGACTAGATATATTTAAAATAATGTAGGCCACTTTTTACTGGTAACACAAGACATTTGGCATAATTAGGACCTACAAATACTCCCCCATTGCATGATTATACATTATATTATACATTATATATAATAGTTCAATGTAGTACTGACACTAACTCTGAAAAACTTGAATTTTTTTCTCACACAGTAATTTTCACTTTGGGTGAACTATACACTATATATATTGTCACTATTCATGATACATATTGTTGCATTTTTGTATTGCGATATTGTGATACGATATAGTTACACCCCTATCAGATGGAAAAAAAGTTGTTCTGAAAGTGATTCTAGCGATATTGTTTCTGTGTGTCATTATAGTTGTGTTGTGGACTTTATATTGCGAATTATTTTTAAAACTATATCATTAAAGTATACTTCACTTTATGCGTATGTGAAGGTCAGCATACAGTGTGCGTGACTCGAATTTCGTCTGCGTACTGTACGGGTGCCACCGGATTTTTGTAACTGCACGTACTTGTGTATATATATTTTTTGCAGTAATTAGTTTATCCACAAGGTGGCAGCCTTGCCCTGGAGGCGTCGATTTACAAGGTAGTCAAGGAAAAATGACATGAACAGAACAGACCGGAACGCATGCAAGCTACAGCGACAATGGAGGCCTACATAAACGAGAGACTGTGTGAAGAGGTTAAAAGTACCCTCATTTGTACAACTCGTGGCGAGAGATTGCTCAAAACTGTGCATGCGTCGAACACCTGTGTAAGCGTATGAGTCAAATGAAGTATACTTTGAAAGGCTGTGTGTTCGACTGCGAGTACACTGGCGTACACGTAAAAAAACGAAGTATACCCTGGGCTTTATAGTTATCGTCCTTGGTGTGAATGGGTCTTCAGTCCACATAGACCTCATGAGAAATACTAAATTACCACATTTCATGGTTTTCATTTTAAGTATGAGATCTTTAGTATTTGTTTTTCAGGCATCGGACCAAATCGTAAATATACAATCTTACGACGGTTGACTTGTTTGATTTGGCCAATGGAGTGCCATTTATTTTGCCTTTCACAGTGGTTCATATTCAACATTTTCCAGTGGTTTTCAGCTGTAGTTCTCATTGAGTGGTGGGGAAGATAGAAACAAATAGAAACTCAATCTCACAATTGTACAGTCATGCTCCTCTGGAGGTCTTCCAAATATTAGTTTGTAAAACCCCCACATAGGTTCATCTGTAGTTAGACAAACCATGAATTTCCCTCTTGTGTAGATATTGATCATTTTCAGCACAGACAGTTCTTAGGCTCCCTCTGCTACAAGACTTAAGGTTGGTATTGTGTGTGTGTGTGTGTGTGTGTGCATATATTTATATTATTGGTGACTGACATTAATCCTAATCTTAAATGTTTTTGTACAGTAACTCACTGTATTTCGTCAGGTTTGTAATAAGCAGCAGTTTACTATACTTGCATCTCCTGTTACTTCATGGTTCATGTGAACCTCTTAGCAGCTTTATAGCCACTGTTGGTTACACATAATTTATATGAAACACTTGGCATTCTCTTTTTGTGCACGTTTTGGCATATGTGCAATATTGAAAAGTGATTCGTAATGATTAGTAGTTATTATAGCAACCGTTTCCCTGTCCATCTTTTTTGATATCCTGATGTTTAAAAAATTAAAATCGCCCAATGTTTTAGAGTCAACTGAGATGCCAGTTGTAAGAAATATCAAGTAGAATTTACTGGATGGTTGCTCGTTTAAGCCTTAATTTATGTAGAATATACTGGAAGATTATTGAATGGTGGAATTATTTATATAGCTTATTGTGTATGGTTTTATGTGTTGATATTGATGAGTGTCTTAATTTTTTTTTTAAAAACTTTTTGGTTCTACAGTGAACATCTGTTATGAGCTACTGTCTAACATGTAGTTGTGAAATAAAATATTGGGCATCATTGCAAAATCTGAAAATTTGTGTCATGGTATTAGTGAAAATAAGTAGATATAGAAGTGTAATTTTTGGAAAATTTTCTGTTTCAGACAGTATTTTCCACTTTTTTTTTTTTTGTTTGTTTGTTTTTTGTTTTGTTCAAGTGTGTAGCCCAATCGGTCAGGGCGATTTCATTTTCGGTATGAATTTTTCATTTCCCTTTTCGTCTGATCTGAACCAAACCAGTGCAGAAAGATTCTCTGAAGTCTGATTTTGAAATTACTCACAGTCGCTAAGGGTGCCAAAAACGTTCAAAGTGGGCAGGCCACTTTTACTTAAATGGCTATAACTCGTGAACGGAATGAGATTTTCACCAAACGCCTGTCTAGGGGCTCAATCTCTGCTCACAGTGACAAAAATTGTGACGATTGGTCACTAGGTGGCGCTATAACATGAGAAAAACCATGAAAACAGCTATAACTATGTAACCGTTAGTCTTGGTCCAAGGAGCCATGACTGTCTGAGGACAGTGGCATATCTCACAAAATATGGCGCCATCGTCCAATGAAATTTGAGAACCTGTTAGACAAGGTTAATGGAGGTCTATCTGAAAGAAACTCAGTATGGGTCTTCGGCACGATGCCCTGAAGGAGCCTGAGAAGTTTTGAGCTAATGCCACCTAGTGGTAAAATTAAATTTTCAAATGCTTATAACTTTGGGTGTTGACTTATTTTCACAGGAGTCACGTCTTTAGACTCATGAATCTTTGCCGAGTCCGATACCAAACATGCTAGGTTTCGCCTTATGGTTTGTGCAGCATTGTGATTTAGTGCTTTTGCAAATCTTCGAAACCATTAGTCCGATCGAGACGAAACCACCATAGGAAACACGGAACCATAGCTTGTCAACTAAACGTCACAACCCAAATGTCAATTTTGATAGGAAGTGGTGAAAAAAAATCAAATATATACACACAGTGCGCAGCATAAAGTAAGTACACCCCCTTTGAAAAGTAACATTTTAAACAGTATCTCAATGAACACAAAAACAATTTCCAAAATGTTGACAAGACTAAGTTTAATATAGCATCTTTTTAACTTGGAACATGAAAGTAAGGTTAATAATATAACTTAGATTACACATTTTCCAGTTTTACTCAAATTAGGGTGATGCAAAAATGAGTACACCCCACAACAAAAACTACATCATCTAGTACTTTGTATGGCCTCCATGATTTTTAATGACAGCACCAAGTCTTCTCGGCATGGAATGAACAAGTTGGCAACGTTTTGGTACGTCTGTCTTTTTCCATTCTTCAAGAAGAGACTGGATGCTGGATGGAGAGTGATGCTCAGCTTGTCTCCAGAATTCCCCATAGGTGTTCGACTGGGTTCAGATCAGGAGCCACTGAATCACTTTCACCCTGTTCTTCTTCAGAAATCCAACAGTGGCCTTAGATGTGTGTTTAGGATCATTGTCATGTTGGAAAAGTGCACGACGACCAAGGGCACGGAGTGATGGTAGCATCTTCTCTTTCAGTATAGAGCAGTACATCTGTGAATTCATGATGCATCAATGAAATGCACCAGCAGCACTCATGCAGCCCCACATAAGGACACTGCCAACACCATGTTTCACTGTAGGCACCATGCATTTTTCTTTGTATTCCTCACCTTTGCGACGCCATACAGTTTTGAAGCCATCAGTTCCAAAAACATTTATCTTGGTCTCATCACTTCAGAGTATAGAGTCCCAGTAGTCTTCATCTTTGTCAGCATGGGCCCTGACAAGGCGGGCTTTTTTGTGCCTGGGCTTTAGGAGAGGCTTCTTTTGTGGACGGCACCCATGCATGCCATTCCTCTGCAGTGTACGCTGTATTGTATCACGGGAAATAGTCACCCTAGTTTGGCTTTCTACTTCTTTAGATAACTGCAGTGAACTTGCATGCTGATTTTTCTTTAAACTTTCTCATCAGAAGACGCTCCTGTCGAGGTGTTAACTTCGTGGACGTCTCTGTGAGATGGTTGCAGTTCCATCCTTTTTTTTTTTTTTTTTTTTTTTTTACAATTTTTGTACCTCTTTTGCTACAGTATTCTGACTGATAAGTATCTTCTTGTAGCTTCACCTTTCTGGTGTAAAGAAATTATTTTCTTTCTCAGGTCTTGTGACATTTCTCTTCCATGTGGTGCCATTGCTGACAGCATGAAATGGGAAGGGGTTTCAACACCCTTTTATAGTCAACTGTCTGCTGGACACCTGTGTAATGAATAATTAGACTCACCTGTGGTTGAATTCTTGTTAAATTAGACATTTGTAGTCTAAAATTTAGCTTTGCTCCAGAGACTTTCAGTGGGGTGTACTCATTTTTGCATCACCCTAATTTGAGTAAAACTGAAAAATGTGTAATCCAAGTTATATTATTAACCTTACTTTCATGTTATAAGTTAAACAGATTTTATATAAAACTTAGTCTTGTCAACATTTTGGAAATTGTTTTTGTTCATTGAGATATTGTTTAAAACGTTATTTTCAAATGGGGTTTACTTATTTACACTGAGCACTGTGTGTGTGTGTATGTGTATATATATATATTTTACAGTATGAATAATGAAGACTAATAACACAAGGTTAATTTTTAAAAAAATGTATTAAGAAAACAAACAAACATGATCTAAATTCCATCCCACTTGAAATGAACAGGGATTGTGCGCTCTGAAGATAAGAAATGAAGAGATGCACCATTGCTGTTCTTACAGTCATTAAAAAAAATCATTTTGTTGTCACCGTACACTGACAAGGCAACTGATGATCCATAATTGGAGCCCCAGTTGCCTTACTAGTTGTGTAATGTTTCCTGTTTGGACATGGGTTTTATTGTTGTGGCCTAATTTTAGTTGTACTGTCATTAACTATTGCATTTTAAGGCAATTCTAAAAGATAAACATTAAAAAAAACAAACTTTTTTTGTAATTTACAAAACCCCCAAGTTAAGGTGTCAAAAGCACTCAAATGTCCTCATTTTTCAAGTTCACCAAAGGCGACTGTTGAGGTAACAGTAACATCTGTGATGTAAAAAGACAATGGCACAAATGTACAACAAAGGGGAGGAAAAGGGGGAAGGTTTTTGTGAAGTCAAGGCAGCTTCTGTTCCTGCTTGGTATCGTCTGTCAAAGTTAGACTTGGCAGAGGTTGTAACAGGTAGTCGGCCTCTCGATCACCTGATCGCCGACAACCTCTAAGATGTAGTCCCTGTTAGCCAGTAGTGGAACTTCAGATGTGGGAAAACTTTGCACACTTTGGTTTCCAAAAGATATCACAGTATCTCTCTGCAAGACACACAATACAGCATTACACAGTTGTCATACTGGTAAGCAACAGACCACTACTGAACGATTCTTGCTTATCCATATTTCTGACTAGAAAACATGTAAAGGATATATCTTACTCTCTGTGAGTTGGCTGTGGATGGGCCGTCTTTCTGAAAGTCCTTTCTGCACACGTGAGCCATGATTCCTGCGGCTAAAGCATCTCCAAGCACATTGATCATTGTTCGAAATCGGTCTCTAATGAAAAAAGATGCATGAGATTGACTTTATTTCTGTTGTGGTATACAAGTAGTAGTACTCATGCAGTATGTAAGTGTAGGTGTACTTACAGGATCCAGTCAATAGCTACAATGAGTGAGATGTCATCTGGAGGCAAACCCACGGAGGTAAGGACGATAACCATGGTAACAAGACCAGCCTGAGGGATTCCAGCTGCTCCGATGCTTGCTGCAGTAGCTGTGATACTGAGAAAAGATAGTCCGAGTCAAGTTACATTACGTGCTCGCTGTACACTATCAGTCAGAGGTTTGGAATAATTCAGATTCTTGTAATGGTTTTGAAGTCTCTTCTGCTCAACAAGCCTGCATTTTATTTGAACAAGAATACAGAATTCAGAACTCTTTTCTAATTTAATATACTGATATTTAAAATGTAATTTATCCCTGTGATGGAATTTTCAGCATCATTACTGCAGTCTTCAGTGTCACATGATCCTTCAGAAATCATTCTAAAATGCTGATTTGCTGCTCAATTAACATTTTATTCAGGATTCTTTGAATAGAACGTTATAAAGACCAGCATTTATTTTAAATAAAAATCTTTTTTAACAAGTCTTTACTGTCAATTTTGATCAGTTATGATCAAATGTATCTGTGCTGAATAAAAGTATTAATTTCTTTCATCATTCAGAATGATTTCTAAAGGATCATGTGACACTGAAGTCTGGAGTAATGATGCTGAAAATTCAGCTTTGCATCACAGGAATAAATTATATTTTAAAATATTAAATTGGAAAACAGTTCTTTCAAATAAATGCAGCCTTGGTGAGCATAAGAGACTTCTTTCAAAAGCATTAAAAGGGTAGTTCAAACAAAAATGAAAATTCTGTCATTAATTACTCTGTCATTAAATACCCTCATGTCGTTCCACACCCGTAAGACCTTCGTTCATCTTCAGAACACACATTAACTCATTTTTGATAAAATCTGATGGCTCAGTGAGGCCTCTATTGCCAGCAAGAAAATTAACACTTTTAGTGGCCAGAAAGCTACTAAAGATGGTTCATGTGACTACAGTGGTTCAACCTTAATGTTATGAAGCGACGAGAATACTTTTTGTGCGCCAAAAAAACTAAACTTTTCAACAATATCTAGTGATGGGCGATTTCAAAACACTGCTTCATGAAGCTTTACGAATCTTTTCTTTTGAATCAGTGGTTCGACGCGCCAAAGACATGTGATTTCAGTAAACAAGGCTTCATTGCATCATAAGCGTTTCAAAATTTCAGTTGTTCACGTGACTTTGGCAGTTTGACACGTGATCCGAACCACTGATTCGAAACAAAAGATTCATAAAGCTTCGAAGCTTCATGAAGCAGTGTTTTGAAATCGGCCATCACTAGATATTGTTAAAAAGTTATTTTGTTTTTTTTGGTGCACCAAAATTATTCTCGTCACTTCATAAAATTAAGGTTGAACCACTGTAGTCACATGAACTGTTTTAAATAAATCTTTAGTAGCTTTCTGGGCATTGAAAGTGTTAATTATCTTGCTGTCAATGGAGGCCTCACTGAGTCATCGGATTTCATCAAAAATATCTTAATTTGTGTTCTGAAGATTAACGAAGGTCTTACGGGTGTGGAACGACATGAGGGTGAGTAATTAATGACAGAATATTCATTTTTGGGTGAACTAACACTTTAAAAATCTTTTGACCGGTTGTGTATGTCATTCTGAATGTAACCAAAATACTTTACCTAATAGTAACAAGTTGTCCAAAGTCAAGCTCGTACTCATTGACTTGTGCAATGAAGATGGCTGCCACTGCCTCATATAGTGCTGTGCCATCCATATTGATAGTAGCACCCACAGGAAGCACAAACCGAGCGATTTTCCGATCCACGTGGCAGTTTTCCAGTAAGCACTTCATTGTAATGGGCAGAGTAGCTGAACTGGAGAAAGAATGATTATTTAAATATACAAATGAGTTTATAAGAAATAAAACCATTCCATATTTCAACTGTTAGAAGATTCTGGTTAAGATTCATTTAGTGAATTTTCACATTGCATTCCTTGGTAGACCAATTAATTATTCAGTTTAATGTGATTTAATTGAACTATTCCTGGAAACAGATTACAGGTTAACCCTTGTTAATGTTGTAGTGAGCTAAAAGGCTGTTCAAAATGGCTTCCTTACCTGGATGAAGTTGCCAATGCAATAACCAGAGCCTGGAGGAGGCCACGGATATAGCTAAAGGGGTTTTTCCTGGTAAACAGGAAGAAGAACGTCGGCAGCAAAATCACCCCATGCACGAACAGCCCTGCCAGAACAGTGATGAAGTACATTCCCAGCTTCTCCGCAAGGACTGCAGGATCATGCATGTCCAGGATTTTCCCAGCAACCAGAAATACGATTCCAAATGGGAAGTACCTGTACAAAAAAACTGGAGTATTAAAACTATATGTATATACAGTAGTTTGCTTACTGAAGGTGCATGCACATGACTGCATGACTAAATCAGCTTTTCATTTGACCTGACTCAAAGCAGAGCATCTTTCCACTGCCAACATCATTTAATAGGAATGAGGAAGCTGCTTTCAGAGCTGCTTTTAAACTATTACATTGACGTATTGTAGAGTGGATTAAAGAGATTGCTTGGCTCTCCATTTGTTTTGGTCTAGGATTCAGCTTTATTTGCCAGTCACATGCTTCTTTCACACGTTTGCCTGATAAAACATAATGACTGTCCCAGAAGTGATATAACACTTAAAAGTGAGCATTCACAGCATAATCCCCAGGGTTAAATCAACTCTGCTCAGAGTACATATGGTCCCTCTCTAAATAGTGTTAAAATAACACTGAAGCAGAGTTAAAGTTAATGAGATAATTAAGCAATTAATAAGGCTGTGACTGAAGTCACTTGTAGTTCTTGTGTTCTTATTTCTTCAGTGATTCTGCTTGTTAACAGCAGGTGTTCATCACTAATGCACAATCATTAATTACTTAATTGCTTTATTATCTCATTAACTTTAACTCTGCTTCAGTGTTATTTTAACACTATTTAGAGAGGGACCATATGTGCTCTGAGCAGAGTTGATTTAACTCTGGGGATTTTGCTGTGTTTCTGTCGTAAATATAATTGGGGTGGGAATCTTTTGGCATACCTTACAAATGGATTCTTGATTTTGAATCAAATTTAGATTTGAGATATGCATAGATTTGATTCTAGTTTTCTGTTTTGCGTTACTTTATTTGACTGCGATAGAGAGTTTAATAGGTCTTGAAGAAATATCCTATTGAATTAAATGTAAACCTTTAATGCGAAAATGTATTTAGTTTTTCTTCCCATTTTAGTCAACCCAATATTATAAAAACAAATGCCATTTAAGCTGACTACAATCATTATACACATGACTGGCAGTCTTCTGTAATGAAGCAAAGCAGGCAATTTTATTTTATTTTTTTATATTAAAAATAGGAACAAAGAAGCAAATTACAAACAATATGACAAATACAATTGGAAAAAATACTTTACTACTTTAGTTTTTCAGTTACAGTAACCTGGTTTATGTAATATATATAAAGAAATACTACAGAAATTGAATAATCAAATGTAAAAAATAAAACACTGTATAGTCTTCACTGTATAAATTAAATATAAATTTCTTATTAAAAATACAAAAGTGATTCAGTCAAAAGCAGTGAGTAATTTTTTTAATTAATGTTAATGAAACAGACAGCATTTTATGAGGCTGCTGTCCCTTTAGGAATGAATGCACGGATCTAATATCCTGTTACACATCTGAATTTCTGTGAACTTTCGCGTAGCAGGATACAGACAGTTTACGTGAATACTCCATACGATGTGCATTTTGGCATAATTGAGTGTGTATTTTGATCATGCAAGCTCAATAATCTGTAAAAGTGAACTGAATTTGGGATCGCATGCATCTGAGAGGCGGCATCTGTGTGTCAGCGTGGGCACCGCATTGAATCCTTTTTCACAGCTTATTGTTATTAATAACACTTAAGTAGTACTGCGACGTTAAAGAAGTGTAACGATTTTTGAAATTTGTGAATGGATGTGAATCGGTAAAAGATAGAATCGTGATTCATATGTGAATCGATTTCCCCCCCACCACTAATATTTGAAATTACAAATCTCTAGTAGGTCATTTTAAGCAATCTGATCCATGTCTACTCACCACATAGCAGCATTGATGATTTTCATGACACATTCATTGATACAAAGACACACATTCACCAGTGGTGAACCTCTGGATCCCATTCTACCAAGCAGAAGACCTGGGGTAAATAATAATAATTAAAAAAAAGGTCATTAAATCGATCAAACGTAAAGATGTTTACAGTCTTATAAAAGATTTGAGCTTTCTAGTACGGAAGAGGATTAGGGCCAAGCAATAATAAAAAAATAAAACCATCTTGAGATTAAAGTTGTTAAATTTCGAGAAAAAAGTTGAAATAAAATGTTGAGAAAAAACTCATTAAATTACGAGAAAAAACTAGTTAAATTTCAAGAAAAAAGTCGAGATAAAATGTTGAGAATAAAGCCATTAAATTACGAGAAAAAAGTTGTTAAATTAAGAGAAAAAAGTCGTTAAATTACGAGAACAAATTCGTTAAATTACGAGAAAAAAGTCATTAAATTTCGAGAAAAAAGTCGAGATAAAATGTTGAGAATAAAGTCATTAAATTACGAGAAAAAAGTTGTTAAATTACAAGAAAAAAGTTGTTAAATTACGAGAACAAATTCGTTAAATTATGAAAAAAATGTCGTTAAATTTCAAGAAAAAAGTCGAAAAAAAATGTTGAGAATAAACTCATTAAATTACGAGAAAAAACTCGTTAAATTTCAAGAAAAAAGTTGAGATAAAATGTTGAGAATAAACTTGTTAAATTACGAGGAAAAAAATCGTTAAATTTTGAGAAAAAAGTCGAGATAAAATGTTGAGAGTAAAGTCATTAAATTACGAGAAAAAATTCGTTAAATTACGAGAACAAATTCGTTAAATTATGAGAAAAACGTTAAATTTCGAGAAAAAAGTCGAGATAAAATGTTGAGAATAAACTCATTAAATTATGAGAATAAAGTCATTAAATTACGAGAAAAAAGTCGTTAAATTATGAGAACAAATTCGTAATTTAACGAATTTGTTCTCGTAAGTTAACAACTTTTTTCCCTCATAATTTAATGACTTTATTCTCAACATTTTATCTTGATTTTTTTCTCGAAATTTAACATCTTTAATCTCGAGATGGTTTTATTTTTTTATTATTGCTTGGCCCTAATCCTCTTCCGTATTCTAGTCCTCAGAAATATGAATAACTTTTTTAAACATTGTTAAGCAAAAGAAATGTTTCCTGAGCATCAAATCAGCACATTAGAATTTCTGAAGGATCATGTGACACTGAAGACTGGAGTAATGATGCTAAAAAATGTAGCTTTCCATCACAGGAATAAATTACATTTTAAAATATATTCAAATAGAAAACAGTTGTTTTAAATTGTAATAATATTTCACAACATTTCTGTTTTTAATGTATTTTTGTTCTTAAACACTTCAAATTGTACAATAAATCTTTGCTTCTCTGCTGAA
The DNA here is from genome assembly GCA_036281575.1 of Ancherythroculter nigrocauda. Lineage (NCBI taxonomy): Eukaryota > Metazoa > Chordata > Actinopteri > Cypriniformes > Xenocyprididae > Ancherythroculter > Ancherythroculter nigrocauda. The sequence continues at coordinate 86,041 of VTFQ01000317.1, forward strand.
AAGATCACCACTGTCACCATTATATGTTGTATTTTGGCCGCTAGGCACAAATATGGGAAGCTAGTGTTCCCACCAGACATTTTAATTAGTTTAACTGGCTAGCTTTACTGGTGAACTCTTTGACCAAAGCAACAAGCATAATCTGGTCTGAGCTGATCTTTTCAGCAGGTTTGCATGGTGATATATAACAGTTCTAATCCATACACACCCATAGTGGCAGAGAAAATGACGATTCCTAGCACATTCATCCCACTGCTTTTCCCTGGTATAATCTTATAGTGGATTTCAGGAGGAGGAGTGAGTTCCAGAAACACTGGGTGACCCATCTTGGGGTTTTCATAGTCTGGCATGATGTACACAAAGTTGGCTTGTGATGATTTCGCACTTTTCTTTAAATTTTGAACAAGATCTGTCTTATACTGAAACAGAAGAGCACAGATGGACAAGGATTAGGTACAAAAACTGTAGAGGATTAATTCCTCTTGTTCTTCATATGTTTCTCTCACCTGCTGAAATGTGGCTTCAATCAGATTGGATGGAATCATGTTCCTGTTGGGAAAACACACAAAATCCATCTTATGTGGGGACACAGATTTAAAACTATTTACAATCATAGACCTTTCAGCAAAAGGGCTAGATATGCTATTGGCCTAATTTCTGAGGCCAACACATGGCACATTGTTTGTTTTCAGAATCACTGGATTTGAGTATTGTATAAGGCTGTGGCACTTCCTGCTGGCTAAAAAAAAGCAAAAAAAAAAGAAAAAAAAAAAGCAGCAGCTCTGATTTAGCTCAGCCTAAAGACTTGGAGGGCAAAGGCTACAGGCTACTGCTTTATTTATAAAGCACCAATTCTACTGGCGTGTCCCTGACTGAAATCCAATTAAATCTGGTCCGGAGCTCAGGAGCATCTTTCGCACTCGAGAAAAGCCGTGTCATTCACATCCTCTTGAGTAGCTCTCTAAATATACCTAATTCCAATCTTTCTGTCCAGTGACGGGATAGCGCAGAAGGGAAGCTTTTAAGCCTTGCAGACTTGATTGCAGCTCGAAAGCAGTTATGTAAGTTCAATGTGTTTTGCTGATCAATAAATTGCTTACAGTATACTAAGCATTGTTTGCTTTTTAAAAATTAGAGTAATTAAAGTTTTATACAAGGTGTCTCCATGACTAGTGGACTACTAGTTTTCACACATTTAAATAATGTAAAGATTTCAAATTCAAAAGAGAGAAGTTAGTGTGTACTTCAGAGTGAAACTTTATAATCAATGAGAAATAATGCAGGGCAGAACTTCCAGAAAATCCATGAGGATTTGATGGGATTTTGGGGCATTATACAACAATGATAGTTTGCTAAAACAATGTTTACATAGCTATTTGACGACTGGTTAACACTAGGCTATTCTCTATATTTCTGCCTTACTAAGGTATACAATGACCATGTTTTTTTATATTTAGATTTAACATTATGAATACAAACACTGATGAATCACAATAAGACCAAGAAAGAAATATTAAAGAACGAAATTAAGGAATTGAGAACATAAACAGTGTTCATTTTGATTTCATGTGAACTTCAAAGACATTTTATGATCACAAAAGTGATGATCTTGGGCATTTTCTGACTAGGAAGGAACTTCTGCTTGAATGGAGAAACTAACATCAACAACATATTTCAAAATCTGACAGAAAATGCTGAAATGATCGTTTTCAGGTTTCTCTACTTGAAGGGTTAGTTCACCCAAAAATGAAAATAATGTCATTTATTACTCACCCTCATGCCGTTCCACACCCGTAAGACCTTCGTTCATCTTAGGAACGCAAATTAAGATATTTTTGTGGAAATCCGATGGCTCAGAGAGGCCTGCATAGCCAGCAATGACATTACTAAAAACATATTTAAATCAGTTCATGTGAGTACAGTGGTTCAATATTAATGTTATAAAGCAACAAGAATATTTTTGGTGCGCCAAAAAAACAAAATAACGACTTCTAGTGATGGCCGATTTCAAAACACTGCTTCAGGAAGATTCGAGCATTATGAATCTTTTGTGTCGAATCATGATTCGGATCGCGTGTCAAACCGCCAAACTGCTGAAATCACATGACTTTGGCGCTCCGAACCGCTGATTTGACACGCTGATTCATATGTGCTCCGATGCTTCCTGAAGCAGTGTTTTGAAATCGGCCATCACTATATAAGTCGTTATTTTGTTTTTTTGGTGCACCAAAAATATTCTCGTTGCTTTATAGGCCTAATATTAATATTGATCCACTGTACTCCATCGGATTTCATCAAAAATATCTTAATTTGTGTTCTGAAGATTAACGAAGGTCTTACGGGTGTGGAACGGCATGAGGGTGAGTAATTAATGACAGACTTTTCATTCCTTTGCTTCTTTTCCTACAGCCGCCATATTGAGAGCTGCGATTTCTAAAACCCAGAGTTAAGTTCTGATATTACTGTAATTAAAGTTACCTGATCAAATCAAGCAGGGCATCGGCAGACGTCATCACTGGCCCTCCTGCAGCTTTATGTCCCTCTTTCTCAGTACCAGTTCCAGGATGAATGATCAGCACCAGAATAATCCCCACAATTACAGCAATGAAGGTAGTCCACAGGTAATATGTGATGGTGAGGAGGCCCAGGCGTCCACTGGCCTTGGTGTCCATGGCAGACAAGCCAGACATTAAACTGTAAGGAAAGTGTTGGAGTTTTAAATCAATAGTTATGTTCGACGTGATGCACAGACCGATCGGTGTATGACATTAAAATACAGCGAGAGCGATTAGAAAGCACGCGGTTCCGTATGATTTTGAATCACTCTCGCGGTACATTGATGTAATACACCGATCGTCTGCTCAAGTTGAACATACCTATTATTATTAACAGTTTCACTCCTGTATGCAGACAAGATCCTTTATTAAATATAATGGTGGTCAGCTGCAGCTCATCTATATAATTTGTAGAATTGCCTAGTGTTTTTTGTTTGTAATTGTTAGACTCTAAAATAGGCTATATTCCTTCAATACATGAAAAAATACTATAGTAATTTATAGTAAATACTATAGTGTTCTTGAACCATACTATAGTAAAGTACTTGAATAAGTTTCTTGTGTATTCTATTGTTGCTGTGATAATATAACAACTATAGTAATATAATCAAATTACTTTACTCAATACTGTACTAAGTTTTCTACAACTATAGGGTATATTATACTACAATACACTACAGTTTACTGTAGTAAAAACTAAAGTATACTACAGTATTTATTACAGTTTAATGGTTCAAAAACACTATTGTATTCATTATAAACAAAGTCCCTTTAAGACAAGTCATTTCACTCGGCGGCCATCTTTGAAACGCCTCTCGGGCATTCTGGGCATCATGCAGCTCCTATCTCTTTGAATGGGGAAACATAAAATTCTCCAAAACTGTTCGCCAACTTTACGATTAAATTTAATATTTGAAATCACCAATGAAATCTAACAACAACCGGCTCATAAATTTAGTTTCTAAACGCTCAAATCATGACGAAAAAAAATGTATTTTTCAGGCTGGATCAAGCTAATGCGCATGCGCAGCCCTAAATGTCTGACTGTTTCTATAGAAACCGGTGATTCTAACGGCCGCTGAAGTGACGCGATGACTTTACCAGTCGGCGATTGGCTCTTATTTAGAAGGCGGGACTTATTCCGCCATATTGCGCGTTACACTTTCTCCCATTCAAAACAATACGAGTGACACGTTTTGTGTTATTCTATAGTCTTTGTTATAAATCATAGTATTTTTTCATGTGCTATCCCAATATTTATTGAAAGGTTTTTAAAAACAGATGAACTTAAGAAGTAAAGCATTTCTTATGATGGAACTTTTTTTTTCCTGATGGATATTTTGTTGGTTTCTCAAAAATGTCAAATACAATCTGTATGTTTGGCCTCAGAAATGCTGATATCTTGAATGAAAGTGCAACCAAACAGAACTGACATGCCGATTACCTGGATGTGATGAGAGGAAGAATCAACATTTTCAGCATTCTCATTAGAAGCTCTCCAGGAAAAGAAAAGTAGATTTTTGCCTGAGTTAAAAGGAAAAAACATGACGTTGAGTGACATATTGAAATATTTAATTTCATTTCCAACATTTAAACCCTACTAGAATGACTTTGAATATATTTACTATTTCAGTAAAATCCCTGGAGGATTACGTCAGTTGACTTTTTTTAAGTACTGCGAGTTTCTCCTAAGTTGACCCTGTAAGGTGTTTGGAGTTTATTTCTAGATAACAAAAGCCAGATGCTCACACTCTTAGCAGGAGGACTACCAGGTTTTAAGCACCTTATATAAGGTCTGCATGCCACATGCTTAAGGCTGGGAAATATATGACGTCTTTAAGAGGAAAAGTCATCAACATCTTAACGTTAAAGGAATTGACAGCATATATCACTTTCATAGACAATAATTTTGAGTCAGTTTGTAGCAAAAAAATTTAAAAACATACATTTTAAAAGCAAAAATGTGTAGCTCATTAATGCACTTGTATTAATTTTTATGTACAAAATTCTGTATTTGTTCTGTAAAGTTGTCTATGGGTCAAGTGACATGAAGTGCATATTTTTGTGTCCAAGTGCATTATTTCCTTTTAAAATAATATGAAAATTCAAGACACTTTATTCTATAAAACCTACTTAGCTTGAATTAATTTTTAGTGCATTTAAATACCTAATACATATTTTTTTATGTTTTGTTATCTTAAACCCCCAAAATGTCAGGTGGTGCAACTGTCCGAACAAATGAACAGACGAGAAAACTATTTAAAATGGTGTCTTAATAATAAAAAATTAAAAACTAAAGACTATGGCATCATTTTAGGTTTGAAACCTCTCATATAAAAAACATTTTATAAATATCAGTAGTTTTTGAAATAATCGAAAAACATTTGTCCAGCAATTTGAATGTCAGGTTGGCACAACTGCAATCATGGCACTTTTATTATGAACTGACAAGGTAATAACAGTAAACATGGCAGGTTTGTAGATCTCTCTCAAATACTGGTAAAAACTGCTAATTTCAAGTATGGCTAGGTTGGTACATTTTCCATGTCAGGAGGTACAACTATATACATACAACTTAATTGTACCGCCTGACATAAAAACAGTCAAAAAATGCATTTAATCACATTGAAATGTTATTTAACAACTGAAACTTGTTTAAACAGTTCATGACTCAAAAATATGCATTACATCAGTTTTGAAAAGATTTTTAAAAAACAACTTTTTTGAAGCTTTATTATCGGTGACTACTTGCAATTGCACTTCTGGTTATGCATTTCAAATATGAAAACAGTTCATTTCTGAAATCCTTGTGTATCATGCAAATGTTTTACGTGGGGGGAAAAACCAACTTATTAATATAATATAAAACTGTTTTTTCTTCATGAATGTGATAACAAATTTGAAGCTTTAGATGTCAAGTTACCTGTGTCGACAAGTTCAAACTTCTCAACCCGAATCCGACCACACAGCCTGACATTACAGCTAACACTGATAAGGTGAGCAAGCCGTTCCTTTTGCAGTAGTCCTTTATCCATGCCTGAAACTTTGATGATATTGAGTTCTTGATAAGTTTCTTGAAATATTCCACCATGTTTCTCCAGGGACCCGCGGGAGGGGAATGGCACTGGGAAGATGCCGGCCTTGAGCTACTCCGGTTCTCGTCCATGCTTCGACCTGTGTGGGCAGGAAGTGTTGTGAAAGCCTTTTCGGTGTAAACCTTTTCTAACAACAGATTAAGCAATCAAGTATAGATCCAAACCACTGCCTTCACGACAGCACAGTCAGAGGCGATTACAAGGGTATTAAAAGAACCTAGTCGAGTCTGGAAGCCATTGACTGTGGAAAGATAAAGTGGTGAAGCACTAATCCTAGAATAAGAGGCCAAGGTCAGTGTGGGTCAACACGTTTTGAGTTTAAAAAGTGAAGATTTACTTCAAATAAGGTTACATTTTTTAGAATTATTTTTGGAAATGCAATGAAAGTATGACATTGCAATCTGGGGGGGAATGACTTGGAATTCTGACACAGGCTCAAACTCACATGATCAGCTGAACATCTGGAACCACTAACCCTACTTTTTGAGTTAAAAAAAAGATATTAAACCTGTGCTGTGTTGAAAATCCTTTACCTACTTTGGTGTTCTCTGTCAAAAATGACCAGCCTTCTAAATAGTTTGTAAATGCTTTTTTTTTGCTTTGTCAATTTCACTCTAAAAAATGCTGGGTTAAAAACAACCCAAGTTGGGTTAAATATGGACAAACCCAGCAGGTTGGGTTAAAGGGCGCCTATTATGCCCTCTTTCACAAGATGTAATATAAGTCTCTGGTATGGTCAAGTTTCAGCTTAAAATACCCCACAAATTTGCCCCTATTTGGGGGTGAGCAAAAACATGCCTTTTACTATATTGCTATATTGCTCGCTAAAAAAATGAATCCAAAATTGGTTGAAAAAAATAGCTGGGTGAAAACAACCCAAATTCTGAGTTTGTCCATATTTAACCCAGCATTTTTTAGAGTGGCTTTCTTTCAATTAGCACAGGTTTTGTATTTCTTTTTGCATCTGATTGATCATATTGATCTGACCTTATGCACCTCAGTGTCTGAGTGAAAAAATTTAACTCAAGCTAATTCACCTCCAAAAATGAGGTTGATAAAAGTTGATAAAAAGATTAAATATTTCTCTCTAAAAAATGCTGGGTTAAAAACAAACCAAGTTGGGTTGGAAATGGACAAATCCAGTGATCGGGTTGTTTTAACCCAGTGAATGGGTTAAATGTTTGCCCAACCTGCTGGGTAGTTTTATTGAAGTCAACTATTGTTTAAAAATCACTATATTGCTTACTTAAAATGAACCCAAAATAGGTTGGAAATTAACATTTATTAATATGTTTAATAAATGAACATTTATTAATAGGTTTAATTAATGATAATTAAACAATAAACATGTATTTAATTGCTTATTAATAAATGTTTACCTTTTGATTATTATTATTATTATTGCCTCTAGTAGTTGTGTCTGATTTTTAATTTCCAACCTATTTTGGGTTCATTTTAAGCCAGCCAAATAGTCATTTTTATACAATAGTTGGGTTAAATAAAACTGCCCAGCACGTTGGGCAAATATGTAACCCAACCGCTGGGTTAAAACAACCCAATCGCTGAGTTTGTCCGTATTTAACGCAACTTGGCTTGTTTTTAACCCAGCATTTTTTATAGTGTTGAATATTAAATATTTGGCAATAACAGCATAAGGAGAACACAGAAAAGTCAAAAAATTATTATGTTATACCTTGTGTGAGCAAAACCAGTAAGTTTTAGTTCAATGCGAAAAACATTTACTTGCATTTTCGGGAAGAAAATCTTAAAACACAACATGAGGGTTAAACATAAACAAAACAGTTTTATATAATCAAGTTCTAAACAATTTTTTAAAGTTTACAAAATTAGTAGTATTTAACACCCAGGTCTATCTAGATAAACCAGAGAATCATTAAAAGTGTATTATTGCATGAGGTCTTAAGTTTAATAGAGAAGTGAGGTTAAGAAGAGAAGTTTAATAGACCTATTTGCTCCACATGTCATATTCTGAAGAATATTGATGGTCTGAATGGGATTGATTTAAAAAAAAAAAAAAAAAAAAAAAAATTGCATCTCCTCAGAATTCAGCATATAAGACACTCTTCAAGATAAAACAAATAAACAATATATCAAGTTATCCTTTTCCTACATCACTCCTTGCTCACATGGAAAAAGGATGTTCTTTCTTTTGGCTGCACTGCTTTTACTAAGTACACATGGGGTGGAGGCTATTCGGAGATGAAGGACATGCCCCTTATTAGTGTGAACGTCATGACTTAATGGGATTTCTTTAAAGGCATTTCCGACACCAGTGTGTACAGCAGGTATTGATTTAATTACCTGACAGCACTGGAAGGACTCCAGTCCAGGAAATGAAGGTGTTTTGGTTCTGAAAGGTAAAAGAGCCTGTAAGGAACATGGTTTTTATATTAATGCATAACAAAATCTGAAATATAGACTCAGAATAAGGTAATAAGATCTGAAATGTAGACTCAGAAACAAAGTAAACAGTAAATCTAAGCTGATTTCTTTAGTTGTATCAATTTAAAAGGCTAGATGCAAATAGTCTAAATGAAGACTTACGAAACAAAAACACACATAAAACACCTTGACTTACCTCAACATCAGACATGGGTACATGAAACACAAACAGCTAAATGTGACAGCACAACCAGAAACAATCATGTAAACATACTGTAAACATTTATATGATCAATAAGTTATGACAGCATATGATTTTACATTACTTTAACTCATCAAAATAAGTTTACTTTTTAATGTAATTTAAGTTGAAATGACTTGTACAGCTAAGTTTACAAATTTAAGGCAGCAACTTTTTTTTTTTTTTTTTTGTAGTGCAGTTAAACAGTAAATCTGTATTATTTATTCACGAACCAATGCATGCTGGATCAAATTCAAATAATTTTCAGTTTTTATTTATTGTGTACATGCAAAAAATCATTAAACATGTGACTTCCCGATTGGAAGCTGACCCACCCACTTGGTTATACATGTGAAATCAGACTTGAGAGGCTGGACTTTCTCCAAATGTAACGAAGACCATCACAGGTGACGACAGCGGTGTCTCAGCTGCAGTCAAACGCTAATCCATTTACTGGGAACGGATATTTTCACTGACTGCATCGTCAACCTAAATAACCACTGCAACTGCTTTGATGTCACAACATTTTACCCCCCGTGAAGTACAGGAAAGAGACACCTAATAATCATTAGTCACTGACTGTGTGTGACTTGATTAGAAAGATGAAGAGTGCATATGTAACACATACACCAATCAGGCATAACATAATGAGCACTGAAACTGAAGTGAATATGATTATCCCTTCATCTCGGCACCTGTTAGTGTGTGGGATATATTAGACAGAAAGTGAACATTTTGTCCTCAAAGTTGATGTTAGAAGCAGGAAAAATGGACAATTGTAAGAATTTGAGCGAGTTTGACAAGGGCCAAATTGTGGCTAGACGACTGGGTCAGAGCATCTCCAAAACTGCAGCTCTTGTGGGGTGTTCCCGGTCTGCAGTGGTCAGTATCTATCAAAAGTGCTCCAAGGAAGGAATAGTGGTGAACCGGTGACAGGGTCATGGGCGGCCGAGGCTCATTGATGCACGTGGGGAGCGAAGGCTGGCCCGTGTGGTCCGATCCAACAGACGAGCTACTGTAGCTCAAATTGCTCAAGAAGTTAATGCTGGTTAATACACAGTGCATCAGTTTGTTGCGTATGGAGCTGCATAGCTGCAGACCAGTCAGGGTGACCATGCTGACCCCTGTCCACCGCTGAAAGAGCCAACAGTGGACACGTGAGCATCAGAACTGGACCACGGAGCAATGGAAGAAGGTGGCCTGGTCTGATGAATCACGTTTTCTTTTACATCACGTGGATGGCCGGGTGCGTGTGCGTCGCTTACCTTGGGAACACATGGCACTAGGATGCACTATGGGAAGAAGGCAAACCGGCGGAGGCAGTGTGATGCTTTGGGCAATGTTCTGCTGGGAAACCTTGGGTCCTGCCATCCATGTGGATGTTACTTTGACACGTACCACCTACCTAAGCATTGTTACAGACTATGTACAGCCTTTCATGGAAACGGTATTCCCTGGTGTCTGTGGCCTCTTTCAGCAGGATAATGCTCCTGCCACAAAGCAAAAATGGTTCAGGAATGGTTTGAGGAGCACAACGAGTTTGAGGTGTTGACTTGGCCTCCAAATTCCCCAGATCTCAATCCAATGGAGCATCTGTGGGATGTGCTGAACAAACAAGTCTGATCCATGGAGGTCCACCTCACAATTTACAGGACTTAAAGGATCTGCTGCTAACATCTTGGTGCAGATACCACAGCACACCTTCAGAGAGACCATGCCTCGACGGGTCAGGGCTGTTTTGGCAGCAAAAGGGGGAACAACACAATATTAGGAAGGTGGTCATAATGTTATGACTGATCGGTGTATATGTCATAGTGGAGATCAGTCAAATATATGCTGTCCAGACCATGATGTACACATATGCTCTAAATATTTTTAGTAAGAGATATTTTAAACATGATGACATTTCATGACAGTTTCTCACACAGCACTGGCTGTGCTAATGATCAGCTATAAAGTCTTCCGCAATTCTGTGAAAAGAGGATTAAGTCCTCTGGACAATTAGCACATTCTCCGAAGGCACAACATGGCGTTGTTATTATGTAATTTGGTTTGATGACTTTTTAAGAGTTAGGGTACACATGCCTGTCCTATTCAGTGACATTTTTGGCATTTTGAGCAGTCAGGAGGTATATGATAGTCTCATTTAATGATAAGACACCCAACTATTAGATCACCTAATTGTAGGAGTGTGCGTGTACCAGAGGTGTTTTAATACTGGTCTGAGTATTAAAGGGATTAAATGGATTACTGCTGATTTGACCATGACAAAAGTGTGACAGCTAAATAAAATAAAATAAAAATCACCATGAGGAATCAGTGTTTCCTGTGTATGCCTGGAATTTTTTAATAAGGATAACTGGAGGACAGAAAAAAAAATCTGATCTGAATGTGTTATGACTAAATTATTTACATTAATTCACAATCAATCAGTTAAATGATGCATGCATGTCCATCTATTTGATCAAAACAATGAATTGTGTCAGGTGTATAAATGTTTAAGAGATTAATATCTGGATTTCATTTTACTAATTCAACACAAGAGCTTTCCTTGCTGCTAAAACCCATGATGATAAAGGTATTAGTATAATTTTCTTAGTGCAAATGATCTTATTTTTATATATCTATCCACATTGACTCCCTATACAGAAATAAAGCTGAATGTATATCTCACATAAGAGAGGTGATCACAGACTTTATTACCAATCACCTCATATATTTCTCTATACAACATATTCATTCATTCATTCATTCATTCATTCATTCATTTAATAATTTGTTCTGCTGTAGCACAACAGGGCCTTGAGTTATGATAGAAGCAACTACATGGTTGATGAAGTGAGAAATTGTCAAATGTGTTTCCATAGTAGCATATGTGGCAATTTTTTTCATTTTCTTCAATATTTCATTTTTAATGAAAAAAAAAAAAAATATTTTTTTTAAAGGTGATTCATATTCTTATATTACAAAGATAGGTGGTTAGATGTTGACGTTTGATCACATGGGCTACTTTCAGGCAAATTAAGACATTTTCAGAATGACATACTCTCGGGGCAGTTATTAATGTCTGTTATGTATTGCCTTCAGATGTTTAAAGGGCAATCAATGAAACTCCATCTTCGAGTGAAACGTAGAGTGGCGGTCTGAAGTTATCAGTTGCCCCGCCGAACACGACTCATCTCCGGCACGAGATCCAGCGCAGTTACGGTGGAAACAGGACAACAGAGACTGGTCGATTACACTTGAATTACTTCTAAATGTTTAATTTTTATTTCTAATATTTGTTAAACGAGCTTAAATGTAGGCAATATGTATTTATAAAATATGCTATACTATAAATTATGATCGAAAATAAAGGAATTATTATGCAAATCAGTGGTTGTGTGGAGTATTTAAAAAAATAGAGGATTTAATTTAATCCATCAGTGGTTGTGTGGAGTATTTAAAAAAAATAGAGGATTTAATTTAATCCATTAACATTAATTCATGTATGACGTAAAAAATAATAAAATAAGCTAGTATTATAGTAAAAATGAATCATGCTGGGTTAAATAAACAGCCTTATTTGCTGGGTGAAATTAACCCAACATGTGTTCTGTCCCATATTTACCCAGCCCTTGGGCTGAAAACAACCCAATAGTGTAGGACTAGGATATACAATATGTAGATGTTCAATCAACTAAAGAGCAAACATTTCTGTAGATACAACATAAAATGAGACCAGTCCAGGTGAAAAAATTTCATTGAAGTGCTCTATTTTTGCACACTAATTTTGTACTTAATATACTAAAAATTCTTCTTTAGTACTTCTTAAGATCATCTTAAGAACATCTAAGTGTACTCAACTGTGCTATTTTGAGACACCATGAAATATGAACTTAAATGTGCTTTTAATATACTATTTCTGTATTTAAAATATATATTAATTACCACTTGTAGTACACTATGTACTATAAATATAGCACAGAGCTGAATGAAGAAACTATCAACTTAGAGAAGAGTGCCCTCTCCTGGAGCATTTTAACAATGCCAGTCAGATGTGTTTGAAATAAACAGCTAAAGACCAGGCCATTTTATAAAATCCAGTTAGCATAGGTGACTTAAAATGAAATATTATTAGTTCACCCAAAAATGAAAATTCTGTAATTTATTACTCACTCTCATACCGTTCCACACCCGTAAGACCTTCGTTAATCTTCAGAACACAAATTAAGATATTTTAGTTGAAATCAGATGGCTCAGTGAGGTCTCCATAGACAGCAATGACATTTCCTCTCTCAAGATCCATTAATGTACTAAAAACATATTTAAATCAGCTCATGTGAGTACAGTGGTTCAATATTAATATTATAAAGCAAGGAGAATATTTTTGGTGCGCCAAAAAAACAAAAAAAAACAAAAAAAAAAAACGACTTATATAGTGATGGCCGATTTCAAAACACTGCTTCAGGAAGCTTCAGAGCACAAATGAATCAGCGTGTCGAATCAGCGCCAAAGTCACGTGATTTCAGCCGTTGGCGGTTTGACACGCGATCCGAATCATGATTCGACACGCTGATTCATAACGCTCCGAATCTTCCTGAAGCAGTGTTTTGAAATCGGCCATCACTAAATAAGTCGTTATTTTTTTTATTTTTATTTTTTTTTGGCGCACCAAAAATATTCTCGTCGCTTTATAATATTAATATTGAACCACTGTACTCACATGAATGGATCTTGAGAGAGGAAATGTCAATGCTGGCTATGCAGGCCACACGGAGCCATCGGATTTCATCAGAAATTTGTGTTCCGAAGATTAACAAAGGTCTTACGGGTGTGGAAAGGCATGAGGGTAAGTAATAAATTACAGAATTTTCATTTTTGGGTGAACTAACCCTTTAATACTGACTTTATGCAGGTGTTTTTAGCAGATCAGAGCCACGAGTTTCTCTTAGAGTTTTTATAATGGTGGTTTTGAATTTATGAGTAAAATCAATAAAAAAAAGAAGTGATTTTCAGATGATAAGTGATGATACACCTACCTAGTCTGAGGGACCCTATTGCGAATTAGCTTTGAGTTGGCCTAAAAAATCATGACTAAATTTTAGAAATTAGAATAGTAGGAGGGAAATAGTAGGAGAGCACATTTCACTCTCCTGAAAAACAAACAAAGCCACTTTCATTACTCTCCAACGCCTCCTTCTTTCAATGCAGCCGTTCCCTCAGTCAGTCAGAGGCGCAGCTCAGTCAGCATTCAGCAGGATCGCGATCACCTGTGAGGGAGGTGGAAACATATATTTTTTATTAGATTCGATTGGTTGTCATCGAGTTACGAGCCAGTCCCGTGCTGCCTCTGAGAGGGGACAAACTTCCCCCAAGTAGCCTATACTGTTAGTTTGCTTGGCTTGGAAAACTGTTTACAATTCTGGCCCTGGTCAGTACGGTCTGCTGAACTATAAATAAGGAGGGACAAAATGTTAAACGCTGTTACAGAACGATACGACGCGTTTTTTAAGCAGAAGAACGTGGTAACGGATTTTCTATCAGTTTTAGAGGGGAAAACTGGAGTTCAAAAACAGTACATTGCAACAGGTACGTGTGTGGTTTTAAACCACAGCTTTAATTATTTAGTCAGGAATAGTAAGACGTATACATTATGTATTTAAGCTTTGTTGGCTATCTTTGATGGGCTTAAATGTTCTTTGTATCCATTGCCGTCGAATATTTATTTTCTTTAGAAAAGTATGTGTTCATTCTCTTAACAAGTGACTGAAGTGACCCATATGTAAAGCATTTGTTGAATGTTACAAAGGAGTGCAAAGGGCTCATACTGATAAGACACTTCACGGGGCTGCTAGAATAGGGAAGTCCGAGTCATTTCTCCGAATCGGTTCTTTTAAAGTGCCCTTTAAAAACAAACGATTCAGAGGTTCTTTTGCGCTCTGATGTAATTATATTTACGCGGTTCCCGATATCATGGCATGGTATTACATTTGTAGCACATACTGTTGTTTATTTCGGTTTTAGATTAAGTTTTTACCAATAGACAGTTGTTGACTCGCTTGAACCGATTCAGTTTGTTTCGTTAAAGGGGTAGTTCGCTCAAAAATTAAAATTCTGTCATTAATTACTCACCCTCATGTCGTTCCAAACCCGTAAGACTTTCGTTAATATTCAGAACACAAATGGAGATTTTTAATAAGCTAAAATCCGAGAGATCTGTCCATCCATTGACAGCTGCGAAACTACCATTTTGATGCTTCAAAAAGTTAATAAAGAGATTGTAAATCTAATCCATGTGAATTGAGTGGTTTAGTCCAAATTTTCTGAAGAGACATGATTGCTTTATATGATGAACGAATTTAATTTAGGCTTTTATTCACATAAACATTCATCAATGCACACATCAGTTATGATAAATGGAAGCTCAAGTATGTTCGCTTGACGTGCGAGAACCAATGATGTTCATTCTCATGTGTTACGCATCATGTTTGAGCTTCCTCAAGAACCAATGAGGTTTGTTCTCGCCCGTCAAGCAACTACGGTTGAGCTTCTGTTTATGTTTGCTGATCAATGTTTATATATGTTATATTAATCTGTTCATCATATAAAGCGATCGTGTCTCTTCAGAAAATTTGGACTAAACCACTCGATTCATATGGATTAATTTTACGATCAATTTATGAACTTTTTGAAGCGTCAAAGTGTTAGTTAAGTAGCTGTCAATGGAGAGTGCAGAACTGGCTCAGATTTTATTAAAAATATCTTCATTTGTGTTCCGAAGATGAACGAAAGTCTTACGGGTTTGGAACAACCCGAGGGTGAGTAATTAATTCATTTTTGAGTGAACTATCCCTTTAAAGAATTAGTTCAGACTGGATTTGAAAATCGGTTGAACTGATTCATTGAAGAAATAGAATGACTCATTCACGAATCAAACTCTGCTTTGCGTGTGTGTGGCAAGAACAGATGCTGCATGAACCGTTTCCCCCTGAGGGTTATCTCTCATTTTCCTGGCGCATTTACATCTGTTTATCTGTTATATTGCATTTTGTTTTAACCACATGCTGGTTTAAGAAACATCAAGCAGATGATCTGAAGTGCCATTATCAGATGCGTTAATGGGTCCAGTAGTTCAACTGCATTGACTGGTTACCTGAAATGTCTCTCTAAACATGTGTGATGTGGCTGCTCCTTGTAAGACCTCTCTGGGTCTAATTTCTTCTTCCAGTAGCCACTCCCAAGGGTTATTTTTAAATGTGTAGTATGTCCTCAAGTGTCTGTGCAGAATTGCAGTGGCTAGACTACATAGCCTGATTGGGGACAAAATATATCTCTTACATTCACATATACTCCTGAGAACCAGATTTTTTTATGTCATAAATCATTGACATATTTATGTTATTTATTTATTTATGTTATTACATTGTTTGGAGCATAAGAAACAGAGTTTTTTTGTTTTTGTTTTTTTTTTAAAGATGTTTTTTTTTTTCATATTTTATGCTATATCATCTGTAGAGGACATCAGGAATCTGTTATTAAAGTCTCATGTTAAACTTAAGTACCTATAGAATAGTATAGCATCCTTCATATTGCTGAAAAGTCTTTAGTTTATCATATTTATGAAAGTTACATACGCTGTACCGAGTCTTTCCGAAAACAGCCGAGCGCCTGGAGGCGTGCCGTGTGAGCGGAGCTAAAGAGTCACGAGTAGGTGCAGCTTTTGTGTAGAGATCGTCTGCAAGCTATCAATGGTCAGCTAAACAAATGTATTTAAACACACACAATACACCATCGCATTATCTATGGATAACTTTTGAATCACTGTAATGAATATAGCGTATAGTGAATGGTCTAAAAACAAAGTGACAAATCTTTCTCGAGCAAGTCCTGTGCAGCGCTGCCGATGACTTCCGTAAAGCCAAACGAAGCACGTTGATGGGCGTGCTCTTGCTCTCTCGCTCTTCCGGGAGAAGTGCCCTTACAAGGAATTCCGACCTTTCTGATGTCACACAGGCACATGCTTGAAAAAAGATCCCAAAGTTTGTGAGGATTTGAAAGAGTATTTTTGTCACAGAAATACTCCGTCATACGTCCAACTCGTGTTTTGAAACTTTGGCCATGTTTAGCATGAGAATCCAACTCTTCAACAGTGTAAATGAGTCAGAATACATGAAATGGCATTACACTCCCCTTTAAGAAAATAAAATGGCATAAGACCTGTATAGGCAAAAAAAACAAAACAAAGTTTTTCTGTTTGTTTCATTTACCAATCAATTTTTAGGTTTCAGGCTATTTTTAACCAAACTTTGTATAAAGATGATTCTCAACTGTTAAGAAAGATACAACAGAATGATTTGATATATTTTACTTTATGCAATATGTGCACTCTAAAAAATGCTGGGTTAAAAACAACCCAAGTTGGGTTGAAAATGGACAAACCCAGCGATTGGGATAAATGTTTGCCCAACGTTCTGGGCAGTTTTATTAAACTCAACTGTTGATTAAAACTGACTATATGACTGGCTTAAAATGAACCCAAAATATGTTCGGAATTAAAAATCCGACACATAATTACTAGAGGCAACAATAATAATCAAACGGTGAACATTTATTAATAAGCAATTTAATAAATGTTTGTTTAATTATTATTCATTAATAAATGAACATTTATTAATAAGTATAAACATTAATTAATGTCAATTACCAACATACTTTGGATTCATTTTAAGCAATCAATATTGTAATTTTTAAACAATAGTTAAATAAAATAAACCTGGTTGGGTTGAAAATGGGCAAACTAAGCGAATGGTTTGTTTTAACCCAGCGTTTGGGTTAATGTTTGCCCAACCTGCTGGGTTAAAACAACCCATTCGCTGGGTTTGCCCATTTTCAACCCAACCAGGTTTGTTTTTAACCCAGCATTTTTTAGAGTGTGTATAAAATGGAGATACAATGTATCTAATTTGCATATTAATGAGTTCTTGGGACAACATTTAATGAAATAAAAGAAGTGTAATAATGGGAGTAATAACTTGCCAACATTTTTATAAAAATATCTCGTATTTCATAGAAATTATAATTTCTTTCCCCACTCACCAAAATGCCTGATAAGTCCTGGTGTCTTCTACAGAGGACATGTATGAAATCGATGCCCTGTTTCGTAACAGAAAGTTGTATTCTGATTTGAAACCCCATAACGTTTTCCTGAGATGTTTATTTATGACAAACAATTAGAAAATTATTTAGATTGAAATGATGATTACAAAATATTATCATATTTCGATAAGAGTGCTAAATTTGATCATTCAGTCAGTGTCATTTGCTATCTCTGAAAAGCCCTGAATGTGCTCTTTATTGTTGCACATGTGCTCTTTAAAACCAACATGTATGGTCTTTGAGAAATAGCTAAAATATAATGTGCTCTACAGAGGAAAAAAGTCTATGCCTGGGTCCCAGGAGGATATAAACAATGCGTGTTTGAGCAGGCTTTGTTTGTTCTTGTTCTATCCTGTTAGGTGTCAACAATGACATCAAATGCAAAGTCATCAGCGCTCCAAAATTCCCTTCTTCATTTGAATAATGGCAGTGATCACGTGTCTCTGTTTGTTCTGCAGGTGCCGTGTCTGTTGTGGCTCTCTATTTGATATTTGGATATGGTGCCTCTCTCCTCTGCAACTTGATTGGTTTCGCATACCCAGCGTATGCCTCGTAAGTATACGTCACTTGTCACATTTCAGTGTAATATGCTTATTGTTACTGGTGAAGATTCTTGACCTGGAGAATCCCACATGTATGTTTCCACAGCACAATAATGAGAGCAACCCACACTGAATTAGCCTGTTTTCATTGTGTTCCTCATGCAGCATCAAAGCCATCGAGAGTAACAATAAAGATGATGACACCAAATGGCTAACATACTGGGTGGTTTATGGACTCTTTAGTGTGGCTGAATTTTTCTCTGATATCTTCCTCTTCTGGTTTCCCTTTTACTATGCTGGGAAGGTATGGTGTTTCAGTATCAAAATATATTTCATTTATTTGATTGTATTTGTATGCATGTTGGAGATATGTTATAGAAACCATCCACCTTGTATGTAGGTTGCTGTAGGAGGACTATAAACTGTAAATGTATTGGTATGTAGGTCATGCTGAGAGGTTTTGCATAGTTTATATTTAGTATGCCTGAGCAACTTCCAACTCGACCAACAGCCTCATTTCAATTTTGATCCTTGTTCTAAATTTGACTGAGTGCTTTATAGCCAATTTATACAAATGAACTAGCAGCTGACTTAAGTTGAGCTGAGGTCATGATATGCATGAAAATTTTTTAAAAAATTCATTAACATTTTTCCAATTTTAATTCCTAATTAAAAATAATTTTTAATGAGATGCTCATGATGGCATGATCTGTCTAATAAATTTGGATAGTTTGATGTGGATGTGGTTAGATGGTAACACTTTATAAGAGTACTAGTAAGGTTTCAGTTGTTATCATTAGGTAAAAGTTAACTAACAATCAGCAATACTTCTACAGCATTATTAATCTTAGTTCATATTTATCTCATCATTTATTAATACATTTTTAAGATCAAAGGTTGTATATGTTAATGTTAGTTAATGCACTGTGAACTAAAATGAACGGACTGTTTTATTAACTAACATTAAAAAAGGTTAATAAATATTGTAAAATATATTTTTTAAGTGTTAGTTCATTTTAATTAATGCATTAAGTACTGTTAAGAAATGAGACCTTAGTGTAAAGTGTTACAGGGTAGATGTTAAAGCAATGTATTAGTTTGACAGAAGGTGGCCAAAAGGCCAAGGGCTGTTTCAAACAACCAGCTATGTTGATGTAAACCACAAGGAATGTTCAGTTATACTTTAAAATCTGAATTTGCATACTGTTTTTTTTGTTTTTGTTTTTGTTTTTTTTACCTGATGTTCAAATGTCACCACATTTTAGAGCATTTTAATTCTGTTCTAAGTTTGGGGTTGGTAAGATTTAATGTTTTTGAAAGAAGTCTCTCATGGTTGGCAATCAAAAATACAGTAAAAATAGTGATATTGTGAAATTTTTACAATTTATTACTGTTTTCGATTGTAATATATTTTAAAATGTAATTTATTCATGCAGTGACAAAGCTGTGTGTGTGTATATATAATATATATATATATATATATATATATATATATATATATATATATATATATATATATATATAATATATATAATATACACACACACCGTGTGCAGAATTATTAGGCAAGTTGATTTTCTTCCTTTTTTTTAAGATTTATTTTTTGGCATTTTTGCCAGAAGAGACAGAACAGTTAGTTGACAGGAAGCAAATTGGGAGATAGAGAGGGAAGGGATCAGGAAAGGTCCACAAGCCGGGACTCAAACCCGTGTCGCCCGAAGCGCAACCACGCTATGTGATGACATGCTGCCCACTAGGCTATCGGCACCGCAAGTTGATTTTCTGATCATATTTTTTTACAAGCACATTTTACTAGTTACAAACCACAATCAATCTCCATAACTACTATTAATTTTGTGTTTAATCATTTATAAGTGATATATATTTGTTCATGAAGGCTGGAAATGAAAAATGCCTTATATTCAATAGGGGTGTAACGATACGCTCAGGTCACGATACGATACGTATCTCGATACGGAGTTCACGATACGATACGTATCACGATATTTTGAACAAAATGAAACTGAAATTCAAACAAGATTTATTAAAAAAACATTAACAAATTTCAATAATTTCCCTTGTTGTACATACAAGATCACATTTCAATAAAATAAATAAATATAAAATTTTAATAAAAACCTTCTGTATTCAAATTAACAGTTGAATAGGGCTGTCTGTCACTGAAAAAAAATGTTAAATTTAACATGAACTTAGAATTATGAATAGGGGCCGTTCACATATCGCGTCTAAAAACGCGTGGAAGGCGCGGCCGCACCGCTTCTCCTTCTTTCCAAAGCGCTTGCGCTCCCGTGGCGTCGGTCGTTGCTATGCAACCATGAACTGAGCTCTCCAAGAGGATCAGGATGTTTCTGCAAAGGATAAATGATTTCTAGCCCTTGCATTAGTTTTACTACGAGATATATTGATGGAGATAAGATATAAAAACCACCATGTACGGCTATGATCAGCTGTTCAGCTGAGCTTTTGATGTTTTGTTACGGAAAGGCCATAGCTGATCGGTTGATTCTTGTCACACGACCTGCGGTGCGCTTGCGGCATTCTGAGAAGTTGAGAATTGCATGCGCGTCGATCCCATTATGAGCGCGCCTGCCGCGCGGCTACATTTGAAAATAATAACTGACTTGCACGCGGAAAAGACGCAATATGTGAACGGCCCCACAGAACTTCTTAAAGCAAAGCATCGCAAGCGTCTTTTGCTTTTCTGTGAGCACAGCTGTTGCTGTGCACTGCGGTGAAAGAAAGCCACGACTTTTCTCACACGACCATGCAAGAGACTGACATGAGAAACGTTTAAACCTGCTTGCAAGATTCAATGTGTGCCCGAAACACTTACTGAACTAGAGAGCTGATTGAGACACACCATCTACGATAAATCGTTACACCCCTAATACTTATAGTAATTTAAAAATGTGGTAGCATTGGATCTGGACAGGAAGGATAACTCTGGGAGTTGGAAGGGGTGTGTCGCGATTCTGCCTTCTCACATCGCGATACAGGTTCGTGGACCTGCGTATCGCGATTTCGGTTTCATATCGCATATCGTTACAGCCCTAATATTCAAGTGTGCATAATTATTAGGCAGATTTTCTTTTACAGGCAAAATGACTAATGCAATACTAGAAATTGCAAAGTTAAAGTATGGTCATTGGACAGTGAAATGCCTAGTGGATCAGTAGGGTCACACAAAAACAGGTGGAAAAAAAAGACATGTTAAATGCAAAATAATTAAGAATTAAGTGTAAAACCATCAGGAAACCTTTAGTCTCCAGCGCCACCATTTTCCAGAACTGAAATCTACCTGGAGTCTCCAGAAGTGCAAGGTGTCAGGATCTCAGAGACTTAGGTTAGCTAAAGAATCCAAAAAAATGACCCCCACTTAATAAAAATTGTTCTGAAGTGTTGTGAAATACATGAAGACTGTTTTTTTTTTATAGGAAGGACCAGCACCATGTCCTCATGTACAAATGTTTGAAGAATTTATCTTCCAGAATCTTGCAGTAAGGTGTGGGAGTTCACTTTTAGTCCATATCTGTAGGACAGAATTTTCAGGATAGGAGATGGACTAAACATGAACTCCCACACCTTACTGCCAAATTCTGGAAGATAAATTCTTCAAACAGTGGTACCAGAGACTCATTTTGTCTGTAAAAGAAAACCTGCCTAATAATTATGCACACCTGAATATAAGGCATTTTCCAAATTCCAGCCTTCATGAACAAATATATATCACGTATAAATGATTAAATACAAAATTGATGTGGTTTGGAATTGGTAAAATGTGCTTGGAAACAAAATATGATCAGAAAATCAACTTGCCTAATAATTCTGCACACGGTGCATACATAAGCCTGCAAAAAGTACAGTTAAATATGCACAAAGTCATTATTTTGACCACAGTGGCAGAAATTGAGAAGTTGAGACATATGTTCTACATTTTTTTCATATTTCAGTCCCTGTTTCTGCTGTGGTGCATGGCTCCGGTCTCATGGAATGGCTCTCAGATCATATACACACGTGTGGTGAGACCTTTCTTCCTCAAGCATGAAGCAGTATTTGACAACGTTGTCAGCGATTTGAGTGGCAAGGCCAAAAGTGCAGCAATGGAAGGTAAACAATAACTCCCAGTTCTCAGAAATCCATCATCAGTTCACTTTCAGTCTGTTATTAAATTAGTGCTTGCCTTGTGTCTAATGTAATTCATTCAGTTTTGCATTGGTGTAAGCTAATTAATATTCAGGCATTGTCAGCAATATGTATGGCCCAACTTTAGGTTTATTTTCCTCTGCCTTTTTCCAACAGGCTTGACATTGCTGAACAGTGATAAGAATAAATGATTCGAAGGTGGGGATATGGAGAAGCATTTTACCAGGAGCCCTGTGTTTACATCCGTTTCATTTATTTAGTCACTAAAATCCACTGAAATTATTCACCTTTACTGCATCTGAGCCAGGCAGCGCAATCACCCCCAAAATAGTCCTTAAACGTTCTTACATTTCTCAAATGGTCCACAAATGTTCTTGGGATACTATTTAACTCAACTTCACGTTTCTGTTTTGTGTTCATCCTATACATTATTTTAGCACTTTGACCAAAGAAAGAAATGTTTAAGTCACTGTCTTTTAATGAATAAAACTGGAAAGAGCAATGCCTAAATATAAAACCTGTTATCCAAATTTATATTAGAACTCTTCATTTATTTTCACCAAATATTACTTAAAGGTGCAGTGTGTAAATTTTAGCGGCATCTAGAGGTGAGGTTGCGAATTGCAATATAGAGAAGCTACGGTGGCCAACACAGGACAAAGATGTCGTCGTCTGAAACAGCAGAGAGTAGCCAGTCAAGCAAACGCACTCTGTAGAGCATTTTGTCCATTTAGGGCTACTGTAGAAACATGGCGGCGCAAAATGCCGACTTAAAATGTAAGGGGACCCGCGGTGTATGTAGACAGAAATGCCTCGTTCTTAGGTAACAAAAACATAACAGTTCATGTAAGGTCTTTATACACCACTGATGTATATTATATTGCATTTCTGTCAATAGATCCTCCTAAAATTTACACAGTGCATCTTTAAAATTGTTTCTGTTTTGTCTCTGGAAATTTTGTCTCTTTCAGTGTATTAGTTTCAGGAATTACCAATATATGTTTTTATATATGATGGTGAATTTGCTCTGTTATCTAGTTCTGGGGTTCACGTGGATGATAACTAAAGTTTTCAAACTCCATGCATCATCTCCATTTCTTTAAGATCAAGGTCAGTGTATTTATGTGCTTCTAGGTTGATGCTGAGGTGCAGGTATTTTAAATTGTGACCTTGAACTTCAGACTTTTGAAGTTGTGGCATGTAGGGTCAGTTTTGTGTAGGAGTCTGAGGCGGCCTATATGGCTTCAGTGATGTAAGTAGTTGAGTAGAGTACTACTTGAGTAGTAGTAGTTGAGAAGAGGAAGAGTTGTTGTAGTAGAGTGTTGTTGTCATGCCGTCATTTTACGCCGGACTGCTTCACAAACGAGGGTCAATTCAACGCTGGATTTGCACAAAAGATTAACATGACGGCACATGCTAGTGGATGAGTTGAATCAACTCCACAGCAACTACATAAATGTATCCACTAACCATTCAGAAACGTCCAGTTTCATTCTAAAAGTTGTAACTTCTTCCTGAGTCTCTCCATCAGTGTCGACTCCGGTTTGAACAATGTAAGGCTGAACACCGTTACTGACAATCCATAATTTTGGCTGCGTGAGATTCTCCAGCTTTGTTGTTGTTGAGCTGTTAAAGCTCCGCCCTCTTCTGGAAAGTGGGTGGGGAGCAGCAGCTCATTTGCATTTAAAGGGACACATACAAAAAGGTGTGTTTTTGCTCTCACCCAAATAGGGGCAACTTTGACAAGCTAATAAATGATCTGGGATGATTTTGAGCTGAAACTTCACAGACACATTCTGGGGACACCAGAGACTTATATCACATCTTGTGAAAGGGGAAATATAGGTCCCCTTTTAAAGGTGCTATAGAGGTTGTTTTATACATTTTTGCAATATTACTTGAAACTGTCTTTACTAACTGATAAAAGGTGCACTGAAAGGAATAATATCAATATACATCATCTGTGCACGAGGTAGGGCCTTAAAAACATCAGCCAATCGTTTACGCGATGATTGGCCCTCTGGCTTGTCAATCACTGCCATTACGTTCCTTGTGAGAGACATGCGCGCTCCAGTAACTTTCCACACTCCACAGGCGCCACATGCAATGTTTTTGTCAGGAGTAACAACTGCAGATTATGAGTTACCTGCGGTGAGTCCGACATAACGAATCCACTAACACGACACAGCGAATGCCACTCGTGTTTCAATACTCGTGCACGAGTTTTGGGAGGCGTTCCCTCGAAATGAGCTGTGAGGAGGGGGGTTGTTCTTACGCATGCACTCATTTCAAAAACTCAGTAACAGTCTTTGGTTTCTCAGTCGTCGAAAACATCCTCTATAGCACCTTTAAACAGTTAAGGTATCAAAGTGTTATACATGGGTATTAGGAAACAGTATAATATTTCATTTTGGCATTAAGGTGTTATGCAACAAAGCTGTTATATTAATCAGTTTTTCCATAGTGCACAGAGAAATTTGAAGCCATTTTACACCCTTTCAGTATGCTGAACTTGAGAAGACTAATTATACCTCCTCAAGCTGCAAGAATCAGTGGGAAAAAAAACAAGTCATTGCTTCATGAGTCATTCTTTATAACAGGAGATATTGGACATAGTAATCAAAAAGATAATGTGTGTACTTTTGCTCTTTTTACTGCACCTGTCACATGATTCACATCCAGCATTGTCAGAGCTGTCAATGATTAATGTCAATACAAATTTACTTTTTTTCATTTGTGAAGCTTTATTTGTCTACAATCTTTTAAGTAACTTAAGGATCTGATTAAATGAAACCACAAACAAACATTGGTGTTGATGTCTATATTGTAAAAGTGTAATTTGAGTGGTTATTTTGGTCATTTGAAAAGTTCTAATTGATGAAACGACTTTGAAACGAGTCTGTGCACCACCCTTACCTTTAAAATCAACATATAGTAACATTTGCAGTGCTTAAAATGCTCTGCTTTTGCACTGTTCATGCTACATAAAAAAGTATATATAAAGTATGTGATAACCAAATTACATAGATTCAGTATTTAGCTTGATAAAACTAGCCGGGATATTATATTTTATACTGTACAATATGTCTGTTTTCAAATCCTATGTATCCTTTTTATAGGCCATTAAGAATTAGAATGCAAAAGCATGAAGATCTTAATGTTTCCTTGGTGGCATTAATGAAAACAAGAAATCTACATGTACACACATTTCATATATATTTATATACATGTAATATTTAATATATACAGTATAATGCAAATAATAGGTGCACTTGCATATTAATGTGCAAGTGAGTAGTGTGCATATACGCAGGTCAAGTGTCTGCCATAACAGAGTGTGTGCAATGTTGTTTAATTGGGCAATGACACTGAGTATGTGCAATATTTGCTCTAGGAGAGCAACAGTTGTAATGCAAGTGGGAATTCAAGTATACCACAGGGACTCCGAGCAAGAAGTAAACAAGGATGTGAAGCCCTGTCTGATTGTTTAATCATGTTAAAAGCTGAGCTATAGTGGAACAGCGTTCTCAGGTTACCTTTGTATTGTAAGAGGACTATGTGAATGGTAGTGGAGACGGTGTTCTCAGTGCACCTGTTAGTACACTAAGCAAACTGTATTCTCACTGAAATATGGTTCTGTGTCTGAGTCATGCTCATTCTGTTGAAGCTCTTATACTGACGGTTTACATCAATATGTTTAAACACCATTTTCTTTTTTTTCTCCTTTTCTTTTTTATATCAGTAGTTGTTGTCTTTAAACAGGCGGAGGTAATGGCCCGAGCATGGGATAGTTGATACAGGGATGCCAAAAAAGTTTCATGACATCTCTTCTAATGGCATATCTATGGCCCTGTTTACACCTGGTAAGATGCGTTTTGGGCGATCGGATCAGGTGGACGACGCTACGTAACATTTTCGACCACTTCCAGAGGAAGTCACAAAAAGCATTCGACCGGATTGATTTCGTATGCTCATGTTGTCAAATGTGTTCAAACAGCCACTAAACACTGCCTACTCTCCACCTACTGACTTAATGTGTAAACATTATGTGAAGCATGCTGGCCAGACTGGATTTAAACTTTGTCGGCTGAAGTTTTGTTTGAAGATGAAAAGATCTGAAAAAACCTCCCAAGAACTCAGAGGTGTAAAGTATTTGAGTAAATGTAATTAGTTACTGTACTTAAGTATCTTTTTGGCTACTCTGTAGTTGTACTGAGTATCAAAGATATTGGCAACTTTTACTCTCTACTTGACTACATTTTTGAGCAAGTAAATGTACTTTTTACTCCAGTACATTTGATAAGTCATGCAATTACACATTACATTTTGCATGGCACCTAACTTTTTCTGCAGCAGTTTGTTTGAGTATGAAGAAGCGATATCGCCATCTAAGGGCATTGAAGGAGCTATATCTTGAGTGTTTCGCCTTTACTCACCCAACAAGGTTGTCAACAAGGCTACTTTACGTGAATGTGTGCATTAGCAGGTATAGTTTCTGAATTGGAGGTGTTTGATTTAGGAGATGAGGCTGAAACCAGCACATCTAGTGGAAGTAGACAATGACTATTTAATTTTACTTAACATTATTTTATTTATCCGCTATATTGACAAGACCTTTTTTGATGGATATTGGTTTACGTATGGCCTTTTTGTGCACTTAAGCTTAACTGAGACTTGAGAGTTTGTAGACGTATAGAAGGTTGTTGTGTCGACCTTGATGTATTGCAGTATTGAATAAATAATAATAAACATGATTTCTCTTCTTACAAATCAATTGCTTCTTATTTTCACTGGCATGTCTCTCAGGTGTCGAGGACTAGTGCATCTCTGAGCATACATTCAGAGTAAAATACTTAAGTACTGTTAAAATCAGATACTTTAAGACTTTTACTCAAGTTGTATTGGAATTGGTTATTTGTAACTTGTAATGGAGTCATTTTCGATGTAAGGTATCTTTACTTATACTGGTTTTCAGGTAGGCCTACACTTTACACATCTGCAAAGACCCTCCCTCAAAGAAATCAGGACAGAAGTGGTTGAAAGTGGACAAAAGAGATGGATTAAATACCAGGTGTAAACGGGAATGTGTCTCCCTCGTCCATTTGTGACCTGATCAACCAAAACGCATCTTAAAGGGTTAGTTCACCCAAAAATGAAAATGATGTCATTAATGACTCACCCTCATGTCGTTCCAAACCCGTAAGACCTTCGTTCATCTTCGGAACACAGTTTAAGATATTTTAGATTTAGTCAGAGAGCTTTCTGTCCCTCCATTGAAAATGTCTGTACGGTATACTGTCCATGTCCAGAAAGGTAATAAAAACATCATCAAAGTAGTCCATGTGACATCAGTGGGTTAGTTAGAATTTGTTGAAGCATCGAAAATACATTTTGGTCCAAAAATAACAAAAACTACGACTTTATTCAGCATTGTATTCTCTTCCGGAATCCTTTCCATTGAATTGATTCCATTGAATTGATTCCATTGAATTGATTCCATTGAATCCTTTCATCTGTCGGCGTTGGTAATGCACTTTTACGTCGCTGTGGTTATTTTTGGTGATTAGGATATCCTCGACATTTTGAAGCATTGAAAATACATTTTGGTCCAAAAATAACAAAAACTATGATTTTATTCAGCATTGTCTTCTCTTCCGGGTCTGTTGTCAATCCGCGTTCACGACTCTGCTTCTTCTTCTTCTTTCCTGTTTTACGGCGGTTGGCATCCAGCTTATTGGTGCATTACCGCCCCCTTCTGCTCCGGAGTGTGGTTCACGACTCCGCAGTGACGCTGCTGATGTAAGACGCTGCTGACGTGTTATCCGGTGCGCCCGAGCTTCGTTTACAGTCTGAAGGAGACACACGCTGTATTCAAGCTATTCTACATTGTTTGTATTTTGGTATTGCTATATTTTTTAAAATGGTGCGTAAGTGTGCATGTCGCAGATGTCCTAATCGCCAAAAACAACCACGGCGACATAAAAGTGCATTACCAACGCCGACAGATGAAAGGATTCAATGGAATCAATTCAATGGAATCAGTTCAATGGAATCAATTCAATGGAAAGGATTCCGGGAGAGAAGACAATGCTGAATAAAGTCGTAGTTTTTGTTATTTTTGGACCAAAATGTATTTTCGATGCTTTAACAAATTCTAACTAACCCACTGATGTCACATGGACTACTTTGATGATGTTTTTATTACCTTTCTGGACATGGACAGTATACCGTACATACACTTTCAATGGAGGGACAGAAAGCTCTCGGACTAAATCTAAAATATCTTAATTTGTGTTCTGAAGATGAATGAAGGTCTTACGGGTTTGGAACGACATGAGGGTGAGTCATTAATGACATCATTTTCATTTTTGGGTGAACTAACCCTTAAATACCAGGTGTAAACAGGGCCTATACTATGCTTTTGGTCTGAAATAAATGTAAAAGTGAATATATGTATTAGTATTGACAATAATGTTTACCTTTTATCTCTTTCTGAATATAATATAGAGCGATTTTTGACAGTGTAGTACTGATTCTTACAGGAAGAGGGAGACAAACAGCACCACAGTTGTATTGTGATGTCTGATGTAATCTGACATACCAACAATTAATCAGGCACTTTAATAACACTGTACTGCATTTGTAGTGAGAAACACAAATGCATAAAATGATCTTTGCCTATTGAAATGTAAATGTAAATGTCTCAAAGAAATCACTCACTCTAAAGCCCAACCTAATTTTCTGTTGTTGTTGTTGTTGTTGTTGTTGCTTAGTATTTGACATGGGTTTTTACAATTTAATTTCTTTTCATTTGCAAGGGAAAGGAATATAAGGAGCAGAGAGAATTGAATATACAGACATTATTATGAGGTGACTAATATCCACACGCTGTTTGCAGCCTGGCCTCCTGCTTCCTGCAAGCTATTATCAAACTGCACAGCCCAGCCTGTCAATTGTGATTATATTGGGTTGTCTACCGCCTCCATCTCTCCACACAAAAAGATTCTGCATGTTTAATGAACTCCCAATGTCAGGTTATACACATTTAAAGCTTAAGTTCTTGACTTATCCTTGCCTTTGTTTGATAATTGTACTGTTTGATACTAATACCTGTTAAGTATTATACAGACTTTTATACAATATTCTGTCTATGGGAATGTGCCTTGTGAAGGATTATTATATAAAACTGAGATTAAGATGGACCACACTTGCCAGATGAAGAAACTGAATTGCCTCGAGGAACTCTGCACCATTACCCGCTAAGATTCAACACAGAGATTCAGATGCTGTGACAGGGATGTTTCTACACTTTTCTGTCTGACTTGTTAGCCATAGGCACAGCCAAAACACCTCCAGACTCAGCGAGAGGGTGTGCAAAACACTGTAACAATGAAAAAGTACTTAAGGCACTATTTGGGGTTCCCTCAGATTGCCATGCTAAACCCTCATGGAGAAACTATGCTTTTAAAGGCACTTGAAATGTATTTGAAATCCCTTGAGTACACATTTGAGGCAGCTTTAAATCAGTTCTGCTATAGCTGCAGTCTGAGGAACCCCACATGTTTTATAAAATATGTTTTTAATTTTATAGTGATATTGTGACCCTGGTGGTCTGTGTGTTTCAGTATCCTGCAGGATTCGTGCACCTCACAACCTTAGCAACCCAGAGTAAATCTGCCATGAATAATGTGAATAATAATTTACTTTTTTTTTTAATTTTTTTTTATATATTTTGTGTGTATTTTAAGTTTTTATTTAAATTGATTTCTTTAAAGTTTTTCTTTAAATTTATTTTTTAATGTTGATTTAAATATATTTACAATTTGCTTTTTTATGGAATTTTAATGTATTTTAAAGGGTTAGTTCACCCCAAAATTAAAAGTTCTATCATTAATTACTCACGTCGTTAATTCCTCATGTCGTTCCACACCCGTAAGACCTTCGTTCATCTTCAGAACACAAATTAAGATATTTTTTGATGAAATCTGATGGCTCAGTGAGGCCTCCATTGACAGCAAGATAATTAACACTTTCAGATGCCCAGAAAGCTACTAAAGACATATTTAAAACAGTTCATGTGACTACAGTGGTTCAACCTTAATGTTATGAAGCGACGAGAATACTTTTTGTGCACCAAAAAAACAAAATAATGACTTTATTCAACAATATCTAGTGATGGGCGATTTCAAAACACTGCTTCATGAAGCTTTACAAATCTTTTGTTTCGAATCAGTGGTTTGGAGCGCGTATCAAACTGCCAAAGTCACGTGATTTCAGTAAACGAGGCTTCGTTATGTCATAAGTGTTTCGAAACCTTTCGAAATTTCAAAGGTTCACGTGATTTTGGCAGTTTGATGCACGCTCTGAACCACTGATTCGAAACAAAAGATTCGTAAAGCTTCATGAAGCAGTGTTTTGAAATCGCCCATCACTAGATATTGTTGAATAAAGTTATTTTGTTGTTTTTTTGGCGCACAAAAAGTATTCTTGTCACTTCATAACATTAAGATTGAACCACTGTAGTCACATGAACTATTTTAAATATGTCTATAGTAGCTTTCTGGGCATCTGAAAGTGTTAATTATCTTGCTGTCAATGGAGGCCTCACTGAGCCATCGGATTTCATCAAAAATATCTTAATGTGTGTTCTGAAGATGAACGAAGGTCTTACGGGTGTGGAACGACAGAGGGTGAGTAATTAATGACAGAATTTTCATTTTTGGATGAACTAACCCTTAAATGTCATGAAGTGACGAGAATACTTTTTTGTGCACAAAAACAAAACAAAAATAATGACTTTATTCAACAATTTTTCCTCTTCCCTGTCAGTCTGTTACGCAGTTGGTGCAGTGCTGCGTTTCCATGTTTACGTCGAACGCCAGCTCATTATTGCCCCGGCTCCTGCGTCACCATCACACGCATGCCTCATGCTGCTCACGTGACCAGCATCGGCCAATACTGAGCCGCCGTTCGGACGTAGAACCTGGAAGCGCTGCAATGAAAACAGCGTAGGAGAATGACAGGACAGAGACAAATTTGTTAAATAAAGTCGTTATTTTTGTTTTGTTTTTGCGCAAAAAACATATTCTCGCCGCTTCATAACATTAAGGTTGAATCATTGCGGTCACATCGACTGATTAACGAAAAAAAGATCAAATAATCAAAAATATCTTAATTTGTGTTCCGAAGATGAACAAAGGTCTTACAGGTTTGAGGGTGAGTACATTTTATCATACAATTTTTGTAAATTTTGTATTTGTGGATTTGGTCAAATTTATTTTCATATTTTATATTGTTATTTTTATATTTTTCCATTGTGTTTTCTAACATATGAAACTGTCACACATTGTTAGAAGCTTCTGTAATTTGTCCACCTCCTGTAGGCAATATGTTAAAAAAATCTCCCACCTTCTATCTGAAGCCAGCGGTGATTCTGAGGAGGAGGGTGTGTGTGTGTGTGTGTGTGTGTGTGTGAGTGAGTGCGAAACAGAGAGAGGGAGAGAGAGCACTGCCGTTGAGATTGGACTCTATCACGTCTTCATTATTAGTCTAAAATGCTTTAGTACCTTATTAGCGCAGCCTGCCATTCATCTGTGCTGTCAGTCAAAGATCAGTCACGCGGGATACGTTAAGTTCAGGTAGGTGAGTCGAATCGCGCGCCGACGTATGAAATCAATTCATTTATTTAGCGCCTTTGGCATATTGTGTCTTTTTTTCTTTATTGCACAGCATATGCAACCCGGACAAGCAGTAGCCACACAGATTTCAGTTAGACTTTGACTGCTGAATAGCCTACTTGCAGCATTTTCTGTTTTGTGTGGACATCATGTGTTAGTGGCATTGACCATAACTGTCATGACGACATTGACAACAAATAGTAATGAAACTGAAAAATGTTGAGGAGGAAACATGCTTCTTTTGAATGAAACGCGTTTTGCCTACATATAGTCGTCAAAGAAGGCATGTGAATCGCCGCACCACCAGTGACATGGAGAGTCTCTTCTTTATGAATGAAACGGGCTGCGTATGATATGGTGATGCTGCTGAACTCATAGTTTACTCCTGTGTCCAACAGCCTGCCCCGTGATGATATAAGATACATGCGTACTGTACCGTGGAGATTTCCATTTAGCTACACGCGCTTGAGCTTGTGCATATAGCAGCATACAGCCTACATTTACAATATTTGATGTATGTGTATGTGTGTGTGTGTGTGTGTGTGTGTGTGTGTGTGTGCGACAAACAGTAAACCAGCACATGCACGGGATCAGTCATCCATTCAGTGGGAAACATAGGCTATATAAATTCATGTCACTTTGCATCATTAAAAAGCCTTTTAATGGAATTAGATATGGAGAATTTGGTGACAAAACAGGCTAAAGATTTGGTTTGCAAGGTGAACACTGAGAAAGAGGACCCGCGCGCTGCTGACGTCGTATTGGATGCATTAGTATAATAATATATCATCGTATAGAGCCAATGCATGACCCTTATGGCAGTCTTGTTGCGGAAGATGATGCAGGCTGCGCTCATAATGGAATCTAATGCAGCAATTTATATTGAGACTAATTCGCAGACCGTTTTTAGTATTGCACCAGAGACAATAATAGGATGCTTGAACGTGCTGAACGAGAAACTTTAGTAGGCTATGCTTTTGTAAGTAACAGAAGTAGTAATAGTAGTAATGTTTGAAGCCTTTTGAGACCTCTGCACCTCATCTGGACCATTGCATTTAAAGGTGCACTCAGTATTTTTTTTGCTAATTAAAAAGTTTTGCACATTCTTAAATGAGCTGTACATTAGAGAAATGTTATTAAAATGATGTATACAATCACATGAGATGACTTCAGCCATATGTGATTTCTAGAAATAAAGCTATATTCCACACAGAGGTGGTCACCCCTTGTGGATGTCGCCATGCAAAGTCATGCAATTGACAAAATTACTAAAAAGAAATGGATTAAAGGCTTGCATTACTTAAAGATCATAGTTAGAGAATGGATTTGTGTAGACAAAAATGTGAAGAAAAAAAAGAACAAAACAAAAGGTGCAAAGCATATGAAACTTCATGCATCCATGCCAGAAGATGATAATTAGAAATGACCAAATTGTCCCCCCCAATATTTGAAATTCTTGAACCACTCTGCTGTACGCCATTACGCAGCGCTCTGTATGATGTTAGGATGACAAAAAGGTTTAAAAGTTCATTTTTAGTCTAATCTGCCTTAGCAGACCAACAGAGCTCGCCAATGTCAAAATGATTGGCAATCAAATCAAAGTAGGTGGGGTTTATGTTCACAGAAGCAGAGCATAAATTCCAGCACGAAGTGTCAGTTTAATGTTGAGAGTGTAAATAACAAAACATTTGAGACATGTCAGTTGTCTCCCCTGATCTCAAGAGGTGCACTAGCGACTGATGCTAGAGGCTGCGGTCTTTAGCCTCCTTGTTAGCGCGCCAGAGACCTGGGTTTGAGGCCCGCACAGAGCGGGGTGAGTAGGACCTGAGGGGTTACATTGGTGCCGTGACCCGGATGGGAGTGAGGTTTTAATGGAGGCCAGCTAGTCAGAGCTGTGCAGGTTATACCTCACTCCCCTGATCTCAAGTAGCGTGTTAGAGGCTGCGGTCTTTTGCCTCCTTGTTAGTCCACCCGCCTCCCGCATCAGAGACCTGGGTTCGAGGTCGCACACAGCGGGGCAAGTAGGACCTGAGCATGTAATTTGTAACCTAGTGTGACGAGATAAGAAACCTATGCATACAAAAAAGTATGCAAATTTTAATGCAAATTAACGTAAATATTATTTGCAAATAGTTTAAATGATTATTTCCCAACTCGAATTAGACTTAGGATTTCCTTCGCTGTTCTGTTGCTTTATGCTTTATAAAAAAAATTGGTCAACAGGAATGTTCAATATGGTAACGGCCTCTGAAGTCCAAAACTGCTGGTACTTTTGGGACGAATAAGAAGTAAATAATAGCTTAAGCTTGATGAAATCTCCCCCTATACCGTAATTCATGATTTCCTGCATTACTCCATTAATATGAATTGACTGAATGAGTGAATGAAAATGAGAATGTGAATTCGGACACTGCAGCGCTGTGAAAAGCAGGATTTCATTTGGCACAATGCTCACAGTGCTTGGGTATTCTTTAGCATCTAGCTTTTGAGTGTACGTAATGATACACTCGTTACTGAGGTGCATTTTGGGATTAAATGGGTGTACTCGACAATGGCTGTCCTCTCAAATTCTGCACTATATAAGACTATAGGGGGTGATTTCAGACACAGCCTTACTGAGTGCACCTTTAAGACAGTATTGCTGTATTGAGGGGGTCAGGTGTTATCCTGGTGGATTCTTTAGATTAGGCCTGTCCTTCTCTCTCATGAATCTAGTGACAGATATCGATATATCAATCACAGGCCCCTGAATTGAATCGAATTGTAATAGTATCATGGCATGTTTTTTTTTTTTTGAGGTATCTGCAAATATCGAATTACTGGCTAAGAGAATTGATGTCAAATCATATTGTGATGAAACGAGCTGTCTAAGGTAACTTCCCTCCGTCTCGTTCACTTGGATGTCTGTCATTGCTCACGTTGCACGAATGCCCACTACTAGTGGAACAGTTGCAATGTGTTTAAATGGAACGCCCTTGATCACTTGAAATCTGCAATGGAGCTGATTTATTATTTATAGTTTTTTTTCTCCTTATGAATTTGTTTTACACACCATTCTGTAGGGCTGTATGTATGCTTGGGTTGTTGACAAGAATTAAAGGGGACCTATTATGCTAAATTAACTTTCTAAGGTGTTTGAACACAGATGTGTGTAGACAACCAGTCTATAATGATAAAAATCCACCTACTCCTTTTTCTATAATCCCCATAAATCATAAACAGTCTCTCCAAACTCTTACGTAAGAGTAGGGTGAAGCCCCGCCCACGACTGGTGACAGTCTGCCCTATTAGCGTAGATCTGAGTGACTTCTTCCTGAGTCTCTCCATCAGTGTCGACTCCGGTTTGAACAATGTAAGGCTGAACACCGTTACTGACAATCCTCACTTTGGCTGCGTGAGATTCTCCAGCTTTGTTGTTGCTGAGCAACCAAAGCGTGAGCTGTTAAAGCTCCGCCCTCTTCTGGAAAGGGGGCGGGAGCAGCAGCTCATTTGCATTTAAAGGGACACACACAAAAAACTGTGTGTTTTTGCTCTCACCCAAATAGGGGCAAATTTGACAAGCTATAATAAATGATCTGTGGGGTATTTTGAGCTGAAACTTTACAGACACATTCTGGGGACACCAAAGACTTATATTACATCTTGTGAAAAGGGGCATAATAGGTCCCCTTTTAAAGCATTTTAATGTCAAAATAACTCCAGTTTGTTACACTAGAGTGTGGGGTGGGAGTAAATTAAGCGCGATCTGCTGTGAAGTCACAATCATGTTACATTGTGGTCTATGTGATGAAATGTACATTTTGAGTAGACTCACTCCCTCAGTCAAAATCGAGGGGTCGAGGGTCTGTCCAAAAAAAAGTGAACGCACTTAAAAATGGTGGCGGGGATTCCCGCGAGGGGAAGTGCTTAGAGAAGTTTGTGAGTGTATGTCTAAAAGTGGAGTTAAACGCAGTCCAAATCTGTGTTAACATTTTTTTCTTTAAATATATTAAACGTTTACCTGGAAGACAGATGTAGCTCATGCAATTATCCCTGAAAATTATGAAATGCTCATGATGTATTTAATAAGCATGCTCATTTGAGATGAACTGATTAAGTATCTAAACCCATACAGTTTACCGCCCTCTTAACCCCACCAGTTAAGCCAAGAAAATTCCTGCCTAGAGAGATGCAATGCCAATTAAAAATTAATTTGAGGTATAGCAGCTAATGGAGAAGAAGCACCTGGACTAGCCTTAGGACAAATCCATGTTCAAGTTCTCAGGCAGCTAGTGAATCAATAGTTTATTTGTGGAGGACAATCCATACATTTGATTTAGCTCCACACCCTAAGGTCTCGTAATAGTTGAGCTGATGTTTAAATGTAAGTCTCAGTATTAAGGTTTTAAGATGCTTGATGAAATGGCATGAAATGAAACACAAAGCCTCTCAAAAACACAACTTCTAGTTTACAGTGATCGTTATCCATTTCAAAGATCTTGCATGATCTTATAGTTAATATATCAGATCTTCATGCACTCTGTCCCTCAGCCGCTTTGTGGCGTGGATGCGTGCTGGCAGTTTTAAATCCTTTGAATTGGGTCACGGGAAGCACATCCAGCAGGACAGACGAGGTAAAACGCAATGATTAGCCTCTAAGCCCAGTCCACAGAGGAGCAATCTGTTTGACGGACTGATCGACAAGAGCAAGAGAGATGTTTCTTGCAATGCTGGCAGGGACACAGTAAAACTGCAGAACTCTCATGGTAAGGTAAAATGTTACAGAGTGATTAGCCAGTCATCTGAAGCAGTCATTTGTTCTGAGTCCATGAATTTAGAGTGTCACATTATGGTGTCAGGCATATTGTTAACATGCATTTGACTTCTTTTATTGTTACTTTTAAATGATTTTAATGATTACTTTCTTGTGCAGCATTGTTTTTTTGCATTAAAAAATGTAACTCCATTGACTTCCATTGTATGATTTGTTTTTTTAAACGATGACATAATTTTAATTTTTATGCACACTATCCCTTAAAGATTTTGCATGCATGTCTTAAAAATATGCTCTGAAGTTAATTTTGCTGTCAGGATATGCATCAATGATTTAGACATATTTGGAAATGTTTTGCATTGATAGTTTGTTTAACAGATCTGATTAGGCCCAACTGATTGCTGTGGAGGCAAGAGTTAGATTTAGTCTGGCCAGTATTTATTTACAACATTGTTTTAGATCAAAGCAGTATTTTCTCAAGCCCCTGCACAGCTGAATGAATGAGTCTGGGCTAATCCAGCAACATTTGGTGCAGAGAGATGGCAGATGGCATATGGGGTATTTTTAGGCCGTAGCCCTGCTTCCCCTAAGAGTCCGAATTTTTAGCTGCTAAATACTGTTTAATACACAAACATACATATTGTGGCATAAAGACCCATCAATGACTTCTAGAACAATAATAACTGTGTAGAGTGTTAGACATTTGAATTAAAGGGATAGATCCTGTATGAGTTTCTTTCTTCTGTGGAACACAAAGGTAGATATTCTGAAAGAAACAATAAGAGGATGAATACATTTTTGGGTGAATTATCACTTTACATTCTTTGTCTTCACTTCTCTAAAATGCATTTCTTCATTGTTGCAATGCATCTGAATATTATACCTGAACAACAACCTAAAGAAAAACCTGGGGTGGAATTAAAAATGTTTTCACATTCTTCTTTTTTTTAACTCGTTGATCTGTTTTTCCTCCTTGATTGACTTAGTCATTGTTTAGAAATTTCAGTTTTGATCACAGTTACAAAAATAATATGCTTAGCGCATTTTTCACCACAAGAAAAAGATTTAATCACATAATACTAAATCATGCATTTAATGGAACCTAGGCTATTTTTTCCTCATCCCTCCCACTTCCTTATTCCACTCTCTCTTTCAGTCTATATGCGTGCGGTAACAAACACTTTTACCCAAGTTTGATTTTTCCCAGAACACACCAGAGAGAGTTGATTCAGACATATGTGTGCACACAGCCGCGGTTCTCTTCTCAGCCCTAATGTGTGCATCACACATTAGTATCTTTAGTATGCAGTAAAGCGAGGCATATCTGATTCTCACAGAATGAGAGTCAATTCTGAGCCAAAAAATCCTTTTTTCTTCAATAGAATATTGGTATCTATGCAGATATAACAATGGAAAAAGCCATTTGTGGCAGAGTGAAAGCCTGGTTTGACTGATAGAGAAAGCGGCTCTTTAGACAGTATATTATGCTGCAAAGCTTCTCACTCAGATTAGAGTCTGGCTAATGGACTCGGCTTGATGGGCATCCTGTGGAATCCAGCGCAGTGATTCACACTAAAGGGCTGTTTACACAGTTCAAAACAATCCTATCTATCTATCTATCTATCTATCTATCTACAAACCCAATTCCAAAAAAGTTGGGACACTGTACAAATTGTGAATAAAAACAGAATGCAATGATGTGGAAGTTTAAAATTTCAATATTTTATTCAGAATACAACATAGATGACATATCAAATGTTTAAACTGAGAAAATGTATAATTTTAAAAGAAAAATAAGTTGATTTTAAATTTCATGGCATCAACACATCTCAAAAAAGTTGGGACAAGGCCATGTTTACCACTGTGTGGCATCCCCTCTTCTTTTTATGACAGTCTGCAAACGTCTGGGTTGCTCAAGTTTAGGAATAGGAATGTTGTCCCATTCTTGTCTAATACAGGCTTCTAGTTGCTCAGCTGCCTTAGGTCTTCTTTGTCGCATCTTCCTCTTTATGATGCGCCGAATGTTTTCTATGGGTGAAAGATCTGGACTGCAGGCTGGACATTTCAGTACCCGGATCCTTCTTCTACGCAGCCATGATGTTGTAATTGATGCAGTATGTGGTGTGGCATTGTCATGTTGGAAAATGCAAGGTCTTCCCTGAAAGAGACGACGTCTGGATGGGAGCATATGTTGTTCAAGAACTTGGACATACCTTTCAGCATTGATGGTGCCTTTCCAGATGTGTAAGCTGCCCATGCCACACGCACTCATGCAACCCCATACCATCAGAGATGCAGGCTTCTGAACTGAGCGCTGATAACAACTTGGGTTGTCCTTGTCCTCTTTAGTCCGGATGACATGGCGTCCCAGTTTTCCAAAGAGAACTTCAAATTTTGATTCGTCGGACCACAGAACAGTTTTCCACTTTGCCACAGTCCATTTTAAATGATCCTTGGCCCAGAGAAAACGCCTGCGCTTCTGGATCATGTTTAGATATGGCTTCTTTTTTGACCTATAGAGTTTTAGCCGGCAACGGCGAATGGCGCGGTGGATTGTGTTCACCGACAATGTTTTCTGGAAGTATTCCTGAGCCCATGTTGTGATTTCCATTACAGTAGCATTCCTGTATGTGATGCAGTGCCGTCTAAGGGCCCGAAGATCACGGGCATCCAGTATGGTTTTCCGGCCTTGACCCTTACGCACAGAGATTGTTCCAGATTCTCTGAATCTTTGGATGATATTATGCACTGTAGATGATGATAACTTCAAACTCTTTTTTCTCTGAGAAACTCCTTTCTGATATTGCTCCACTATTTTTCGCCGCAGCATTGGGGGAATTGGTGATCCTCTGCCCATCTTGACTTCTGAGAGACACTGCCACTCTGAGAGGCTCTTTTTATACCCAATCATGTTGCCAATTGACCTAATAAGTTGCAAATTGGTCCTTCAGCTGTTCCTTATATGTACATTTAACTTTTCCGGCCTCTTATTGCTACCTGTCCCAACTTTT
The DNA here is from genome assembly GCA_036281575.1 of Ancherythroculter nigrocauda. Taxonomy (NCBI): domain Eukaryota; kingdom Metazoa; phylum Chordata; class Actinopteri; order Cypriniformes; family Xenocyprididae; genus Ancherythroculter; species Ancherythroculter nigrocauda. The sequence continues at coordinate 125,620 of VTFQ01000317.1, forward strand.
TTGGAATGTGTAGCTCTCAAGAAATCCAAAATGGACCAATATTTGGCATGACATTTCAAAATGTCTCACTTTCAACATTTGATATGTTATCTATATTCTATTGTGAATAAAATATAAATTTATGAGATTTGTAAATTATTGCATTCCTTTTTTATTCACAATTTGTACAGTGTCCCAACATTTTTGGAATCGGGTTTGTATCTATCTATCTATCTATCTATCTATCTATCTATCTATCTATCTATCTGTTTGTCTGTCTGTCTGTCTGTCTGTCTGTCTGTAACGCGGTATGTTGATATGGGAAGAAGGAGGCGGGAACCAGCAAACATTTAACGTACTTTAATAATCATAAAACAAACAAACACAAAATTAAAGTAAAGCGGAAGACCCTCACGGACGACTGCTGCACAAACATAAACAAAACACAACATGAAGTCCAGGTCTGTTCCTCTCTCATCCTTCACTCTCATCCTTCACATTTATCCTTCCGAAGCTCCTCCGTGAGTAAATTGAGGCCGATGTGGCGCACAGGTGACATTAACACTCACGCCACCGGCCTCACTCCGCTCTCATGGCTGTCAGCCCCGTCCTGCTCGCCACATACCCCCATCACCCCTCACAGGCCGGGGGGACCTGTCATGGCAGCTGTAGCACCTGGGGGTAAGGACAAATGGGGCGAGAGAATGGAGACGAAGAGAGAGGAAAGAGGGGAGAGCGGAAAATAAATTTTTTGGTCTGGTTCCAGGACACACTGCCAACCGAGAGGCTCTCACTCACAGTTCCATGCGATGGTACTGGACACTCCTTGGTGGAACGCTTGATCCTCTTCCACCTCCTGGTGATGGCTCCTCCATTTGAGGGCAGCCTGGAGCGAGTCCTCCGTTTTCTGCTCCTCTCCATCATGGAGGACAGAAGCAGGCTCTGGCCTCAGCAAACAGGAGAGACTCCTCTGCTCCCTCTAGGATGGCAGCCACCCCTCCTCGACCCAGAAGCACGGCAGCGAACTCTCTGTCCCACTGGGTCTTTCATCGCTCCAGCACCACCGCCTCACCACCAATGTAACACAGTTTCTGTATAAGGGAAGGACGAGGCAGGAACCGGCGAATGTTCAAATAACAAAACAAACATAAAGCGACAGCCCCTCATGGACAACTGCCACATAAACTTAAACAAAAAGTAAATGTCCCAGGCCTGGTCCTCTCTCGTCTTGCACTGTCATTTCTCCTCCTTTTATTCATCTGGCTCTCCTTCCGTGAGACTCGCTCGTTCCCATGGCTCTCGGCCTCGTCCTGCTTGCAACACTATCTATCTACCATCATCTGTCTGTCTATCTAAATTATTTTGGCTCGTTTTTTGAAACATTCTAAACATTCTCTAAATTGTTTACTGGGAAAATTCAATGGTTGATTGTTAAGATTGTAATTACAAAAGTAATGTAAGATTTCTATTTCACAAACTGAAATATCAGTTAGTTTAATTTCTACTTCTTTACATAAATTGCAATTATGAATCCTGCTTGCTTCAAATTTACTTCAATTTCAGGCATTCTCAGGTCATTTTACTTCCATAATGTGACATATTTAGAAGTGGAAGAACATGATTTTAAATAGGCTTTTCATAAATAAATAAATAAATAATTTTTATTTAATGCCATAAATTAAGAAAGATTCTGTTGTCAGCAGGGGGGTAACAAGGCCAGCCAAAATCTGACCGCTTGCCCAGACCAAATGCGAGTTTATTAACCTTAGCTATTAGTTAACATTATCTAGTGAGTCCTATAGGTGACAACAGCAGAAAAGGAAAATCATTCAAAAGAAGAGCAAGTTATTACATTTTGCTTCATGTCTGTGAAGAACTTTTAGTTTCTTTGGAAAAACATGCACCGATGATTCACTCACAATAAAACCAGAAAAAAACAGGGTATATATACTATACTATGTCTACTATATACTATACTATACTTTGTCTATATACTATTCCGACTCCATTTTCTACATGCATAGCACTGTGGTTTGCAGACAGAACCGCCAGCATACTGAGCCCAGACTTCCATTTACTGTGATTGTTTAAGAGTATGTGGCACGATGCCCGTGTGCTATTCAGCAAACATTACCTTTCGAATCCTAATGTCTGAGTGATATATTCCACATTCACTTCGGTAAAAGCAAGGTCATTTCTAAATCTGGCGACATCAGCGCATTGCTGTGAGAGCGCTTGGGATACCTTGAATGAAGCACATGCATTATAATCTCTCCTCGTGCCAAACTTAATCTATAATAGAGTTTGGCTGGAATAGCGAGATGCTGTAACGGCATTAATAACCTCAGCGGCTCTCCCGTCCTTCTGCGAGGGACTCATAGAACAGATAACACAGCACTCCGAGGGAGATTGACATCAATCACAGCGCAGAAACAAGCGTGACACCTTAAGAGGGGCGAGAGGGGGGCACCAGGCTGTCAGAGGCCTGAAATCCGCAGACACCAGCATTGATCAAAGGCTCAGTGTCCTCTGCTCATTGATTTGACAGCACACAGGGTGTTAGAGAGAGCAGGAGAGGCACTAGGGCTTCTCTCAGATGAGAGCTTGACTGCTGTTGGGATTGCTGCACCCTGCCAAGCATGTCGCTGCACTTTAAACCCTGAGTGCAAGCAGCCTAGTGTCATAATGCTGGATGAAAATATGAAGAATATTGTGAGGGCTTTGAGAGACATTGCCACATTCACATCATACAGTTTTTTAAATTCACTTTCAGAATCTTGATGTCATTTTACAAAACTCAAAATTGATCATCACTAGTAGGCTGTCCAATGTTTAAAACATTGCATTGTGCATTCATATCTTTAAAAAAATCTTGCACTTGCAGAATGATTGGTTCAAATAACTAATTTATCATGAAATATAATACAATCGCAGATTTCTCTATACTTAGGTGACTTTTTTTTAAAACTATTCACACAGTTCAACTAACTCAAGCTTTCAAATTGGCACAGCAGTTAATTTCACTCTCAAAATGCACTAAAGCTACCAAAACACTTCATACATGTCTAAAATCAAGCCATTTTCCCATAACACTAGCAAAGGTTGTCACCCAACAAACATTCATGAAACTAAAATCTAAAAAACACTAACAACAGGTAGCATTGATTACTTTACAAAACAAAAATGAACTGTTTAGAATTCATTGCAGTATATGTAACATGATCCATGTTTGTATTACAGAACAAAAATATTCATAATTTTTTATATAGATGGTAATGAAATTGAAAGACTAATACCCGTGTAGCATTTGTGTTTTGATAGCATTTCATTTATTAGATTCAGAATATATTTCAATATGGTATTACTGTAGAAATGTATCCAATTGCCATCTTATTCATTTTTATATTATGCAAGGTTTTAAACTTAAGTTAAACAGTTTTGAAAAGAGTGTGTAAACATGCAAATTGGCCTGTAGGTATAAAGAGTGTTGTCTGTGGTTTTGTCGAAAAGAAGTTTAGACTTTTTTTTGGATGATTGGGTAATTGATGGATCCTACTGATTTAAATTGTATCTTTATGTGCTTGTTGTTTGCCTGACGAAGACATTTGGTTATTAATAAATTGATCTTTGGTAGCAGCAGTGGCAGTTCGCCGATTCTTGTTCGTTTTTAGTGAAGTGCTTTATCTGATTGAGCACCTGCCTAAAGTTTTTGGAAAGAAATGAGAAAAGAATTCATGTAACTTGAAAGATGTCATCACTGAATGCATTTTGTGCTATAAATGATCCACAGTTTAGCCCACATAGACTGCTCTTGTGCTCAATGTGTGAAGAGTTTTGTGTGAATGTAATGTGCAAATGTAAAAAAAAAACTGTAAACGTTGAACTTCTTTTAACTTGAGCACCATAATTTCAGAACACTGTCAGACGCTGACAAAAGACACAAGTGCAATGGTTAAATACGTCCATCTAGTGCTTGTTTACATTGAAAAACAATGGAAAATAGCAAAAGCAGAATGGAAAATCCCTTATTCCGTTTTGTATTATGTATTAGGATTTTGAATTTAAAGGGGACCTATGCAAAATTCACTTTTACATAGTGTTTGAACATAAACGTGTGTTGGTACACAACCACCCTATAATGGTAAAATTCCACCCACTCCTCTTTTTTAATCCTCATAAATCATAAGCAGTGTCTCAGAACAAGCCGTTTGCAGTGACATCACAAATGCTTAAGCCCCGCCCACAACTGCTTATGCATAAACCTTGACCTCAATGAGCTGTACACGTTTCCTCCACACCAGAGCATTTAACAGCAGCATTCAAATAAGAAATTAATTAATATGAAATCTAATAAGTAATTCAATCAAGAGCAGTGAGTGATTTTCTGTTTTTCTTTTGTTGTTTGATTCATATTAACAGCATATACAGCAGTAGGTACTGTATATTATGCTGCTGTCACTTTAATACACAGATCTAATATACACATGCGGTTTCTTTACTTGCTGTTTACATTCACAGACATAACCGACTGTGTTTATGTGAACGGTGTATTTTTGACATAGTTTTTGACAAGTGCAATAACATGTAAAAGAGAACTTAGTTTAATATTCAATGTGTGTAATTTTGATGTGTGCACTACAAAACCATTTATCATGCAGATAATAAACTTTCATGATGATGAAGAACTGCAATGTCATGTGAGCGTGACCATGATAGAGATGCTAATTAAATCCAAACAGATGTTTTTTTAGTATCAGAGACAGGAGCTGTAGGCTCCGCCCTCTTCTTGAAAGGGGGTGGGGAGCAGCAGCTCATTTGCATTTAAAGGCACATGCACGAAATCAGCATGTTTTTCCTTCCACTCAAAAATGGGCATTTACAACATAGTATAATAAATGATCTGTAAGGTATTTTGAGCTGAAACTTCACAGACACATTCTGGGGACACCAGAGACTTAAATTAAATCTTATAAAAAGGGGCATAATTGGTCCCCTTTAAGTTTACACTTTTGAAAAAATTGCATAAACGTGCAAATTGGCCTGCAGGGGTTTGACACTGGTTGAGTCTGATAGAGAATAGAATACATGTAATTTGAAAGATGAAGTCATTGAATGTATTTTGTGCCATAACAATGGAAAATAATCCACATTTTAGCCCACATAGACTGCTGTTGTGCTCACAGTGTGATAAAAAGGTATTGAGAAATGAATGGGTCCTAGCAATTATAAAAACTGTAAAATAATATATGCTAATTTAGATCACCTATTCACAAGACACCAATAGTTTCACTGTGTAATTGTTTGTACAATCATTAAATATTGTATTATGCAATATGCGATGTTTCATTATGATACATGTACATCACTGTAAAAGGACTAGTAGAGAGAAAGTGATTGTTAAAAACTGTAATTGGACAAGAATCCCTCCACCATAGTTGTTATATAATCAGCTCAAGATTTCTGACCCATATAACGCTGGTCATGTCCTCCACATACTGGTTTCATATGAATAGTATGTCTGATGCAATTCCAGGTTACTTTCCAGGTACTTTTTGATGGACGTTCAGCAGAAATCTTGGTAACACTGTGGTAGTTTCATTTAAGGTTGTCTCAGTATCCCTCACCTGCTAGTGTGAAATTGAGGTATTGATTACTGAGGATAAAATCGGTGTGAATTTAAAGCCTGGAAATTGTGTTCTTGCTTGCTTCTGCATAATCTTTACAAGATTCGATATGTGTTCTGTGTTTGTGGTTCTGATGGATATGGTCTCTTTCTTGGGTAAATTATTCATGAGAACGCTAAATTGCACATATAAAAGCTTATTTAAAAAAAATCTAAAACCCGTTTTACGCTCAGACAGATACATAGTGCTACCATCTGAATGCTAGTGTGCTCGGGAGCAGAAAACTGTTTAGAATGATTGTTTTGGCTCTAAGGCAATAAATAATGCACTGTTATAAACTGCAGTGAAAGCAAGAGAGTGTCTAAGGGCAACGCAGATACATTATGATGAGTTGCATTGTGATTTCATAATAGCATGATGGATGACAAGGCTCATGTCTTTTGCTTCAGAAAAGCCACTTGAGTCCTGTCTAGAAGCAAAACATGTCTAAATGCGCTTGTGTGTCATACCTGTAACTTTGAATTAGTAAAGATAAATACCCAGTAAATAAATTATGATCATGTTAAATGTTTAAAGCATGACAGATTTAAATAGGACTTACAGTGTGTGCTGAATATGTGTGATGTGTTTCCAGTCACTAGCAATTTTTCTGTATACACTGAGCACGCTGTGTGACGAACCATACAGCCTTCCTAAAATCAACTGCGTGTCAAGTCATGTCGGTGTCATGACAAATCGGTTCCTCTGTAGAAATCGGGTCTCCACAAACTGTCAGTTAATGATTATCCTAAGTATATACGAATTACCCCTGCGTTCAATTCAGAAGGGCTCATCCCTATGCCCTAATCCCTTCAAAGGGTTTACCCTCCGGAGTGAGAGCTTCGAGGGGATGAAGGGTGTAGGGGTCAAAAATACTCTTTTTTTGGAACGCACTTCTGCGTCATCTTAACGAGACAATCAAGGAGGCACCTTCATCCCACATTTTTTTGTACGCTGGTTGCCTCCCAAAAATGCTCTGAATGATGAGTAGATTGTGCAAGATGCTCCTTTTGTTTAACATTTATTTATTTATTTATTTATTTATTTTTGGTTCATCTCACCAAGGCCTTTTACGTTAAATATAATGTATATTGTATGTATTTTAAACATTTGAATAGACTAATAAAGGGAGCTGTAAAGTATTTTTGTTGAAGTACAATGTCGTTTTGACCATAATAATGTAACTCGTATAAATATTACAGTAGTATAGAAAAATACTTTACATACATTTATAGGTAAAATCAAACTCCGAGCCTCCTGTACCCATTCTGTGATGCCAAACAACTTCCCTTTGCAAAAGTTAATGGGGGCCCGAAGTGTCCATCAATTCCAAAGGACCCTTTGAAGTGGCCAGTTTTGAGCACTTCAGTTTGGAACGACCCTTCAGTATGGCGGCCATGATTGTTTTCACTCCGAAGTGCCCTTCGGAGGGCAATATATCCCGTTTGGAAGGCACCGTACATCGAAAAGATCATATTTACGAGTTGAACGGACATGAACGCCACCACAATGTCGGTAATACAAGTGGGATGCTCAGGATTTTCTTTAAGCCCCGATGTTTGCAAGTTAGGGGCGTGAGAGTGAGAAACATGGTGGAATGCCACATTAGCAGTGATATTGTTGGGTTATTTACAATGAAGTAAGCTAATTGCCTGCATATAATATGATAGCATTGTAATATAACGATATAATATATTACAATTAATTTTACAGTGGCTTCATAAATTAATAAAAAAATAGAAAAAGCAAAACACACCTGATGCACATTCCTTGTTCTTTATTTTATAGAAGCGTTAGTTACAAACCTTGCTGTATTTTTGTGTAGTTAATTAAAAGAAGGTATACCATCATTGATAAAAAATGACTTTAACGCACCTGACGTTGTAAAAACAAACTTCCCAGGAGGACTTGAACGCACCATAACAGCGTCCTTAAGGCTGCCTCCGAAATCACATTCTCTCTTGAGTAGGTACTTATTTTGAATAAGTACTTACTTAACGAGCACTTAAAAAGTATGTTCTAAATCAGGGATCTCCAAACTTGGTCCTCGAGGTCCAAATGTCCTGCAGAGTTTAGCTCCAACCCCAATTAAACACACCTGAACCAGCTAATCAAGGTCTAGTGAGGCATACTACAAACTTCCAGGCAGGTGTGTTGAGGCAAGCTGGAGCTAAACTCTGGAGGAGAGTGGCCCTTCAGGACCAAGTTTGGAGACCCCTGTTTTAAATAGTATGAATATAGTCTGGATGTACTACATTTGCCATGTTGTTATTATCATGAGACCTACCAGCGTCTGTTGCGTCGCATCACCACCATTCACAAATCCTCTCCCGTGGCCTCATGGGATAGTAAAGTGTCCATCGTATGCACACTTTAGGATCTCGCCAGAAGTAGTAGGTCATCCAAGTACTGTGAATTCGGACCTATTTTTTTTGTCACATACTGTTTTTCGCCTACTATATAGTAGGGAAGTGGATGCAGCCTTAGTATTTTAACGTGATTTTAGGGGCCGGGGCCACAAGAGGGTGCTAGAGGATTTGCGAAAAAGGATTTGTGAAAAAAATCACGAAATTTATTTTTAGGGTTTTCAAAATCAACATATTTACTTAAGATATTAATTAAAAATGGTTAATAACACATATACTTTGTTCATAAATCATGAGATTAATCAATATTTTATTCTGTTGACAGCCTTATTTTTTTTTTATATAAAATAAGAATTAATAAAAATATGCATGTAGTATTGTGAAAAAGTCTTTATTTGTCTCCTTTATTAGCTAATGGGAAAATGTGAATATTTTTCAATAAATATTTTTCATATATTTAAATAATTAGCTTTGACAATATAATACTTTTGTCACAACGAGCTCTCAGAGAAGAGTGAATGCAGGATCCAAGTGCAGAGGAATTTATTAGAATATTAACAAACAAAATAAACCAAACACATACAGTGGGTACGGAAAGTATTCAGACCCCCTTAAATTTTTCACTCTTTGTTATATTGCAGCCATTTGCTAAAATCATTTAAGTTCATTTTTTTTCCTCATTAATGTACACACAGCACCCCATATTGACAGAAAAACACAGAATTGTTGACATTTTTGCAGATTTATTAAAAAAGAAAAACTGAAATATCACATGGTCCTAAGTATTCAGACCCTTTGCTGTGACACTCATATATTTAACTCAGGTGCGGTCCATTTCTTCTGATCATCCTTGAGATGGTTCTACACCTTCATTTGAGTCCAGCTGTGTTTGATTATACTGATTGGACTTGATTAGGAAAGCCACACACCTGTCTATATAAGACCTTACAGCTCACAGTGCATGTCAGAGCAAATGAGAATCATGAGGTCAAAGGAACTGCCTGAAGAGCTCAGAGACACAATTGTGGCAAGGCACAGATCTGGCCAAGGTTACAAAAAAAATTCTGCTGCACTTAAGGTTCCTAAGAGCACAGTGGCCTCCATAATCCTTAGATGGAAGACGTTTGGGACGACCAGAACCCTTCCTAGAGCTGGCCGTCCGGCCAAACTGAGCTATCGGGGGAGAAGAGCCTTGGTGAGAGAGGTAAAGAAGAACCCAAAGATCACTGTAGCTGAGCTCCAGAGATGCAGTCGGGAGATGGGAGAAAGTTGTAGAAAGTCAACCATCACTGCAGCCCTCCACCAGTCGGGGCTTTATGGCAGAGTGGCCCGACGGAAGCCTCTCCTCAGTGCAAGACACATGAAAGCCCGCATGGAGTTTGCCAAGATGGTGAGAAATAAGATTCTCTGGTCTGATGAGACCAAGATAGAACTTTTTGGCCTTAATTCTAAGCGGTATGTGTGGAGAAAACCAGGCACTGCTCATCACCTGTCCAATACAGTCCCAACAGTGAAGCATGGTGGTGGCAGCATCATGCTGTGGGGGTGTTTTTCAGCTGCAGGACGACTGGTTGCAATCGAGGGAAAGATGAATGCGGCCAAGTACAGGGATATCCTGGATGAAAACCTTCTCCAGAGTGCTCAGGACCTCAGACTGGGCCGAAGGTTTACCTTCCAACAAGACAATGACCCTAAGCACACAGCTAAAATAACGAAGGAGTGGCTTCACAACAACTCTGTGACTGTTCTTGAATGGCCCAGCCAGAGCCCTGACTTAAACCCAATTGAGAATCTCTGGAGAGAACTAAAAATGGCTGTCCACCAACGTTTACCATCCAACCTGACAGAACTGGAGAGGATCTGCAAGGAGGAATGGCAGAGGATCCCCAAATCCAGGTGTGGAAAACTTGTTGCTCTTTCCCAAAAAGACTCATGGCTGTATTAGATCAAAAGGGTGCTTCTACTAAATACTGAGCAAAGGGTCTGAATACTTAGGACCATGTGATATTTCAGTTTTTCTTTTTTAATAAATCTGCAAAAATGTCAACAATTCTGTGTTTTTCCTGTCAATATGGGGTGCTGTGTGTACATTAATGAGGAAAAAAAATGAACTTAAATGATTTTAGCAAATGGCTGCAATATAACAAAGAGTGAAAAATTTAAGGGGGTCTGAATACTTTCCGTACCCACTGTATACACACAGGGTAATAGTCTAACAAGACACACCTAATTGAGGGAACTAATCAAGCAAGAAATGACTACAAAAATGGCACACAGGACAGGAAACAGGAACAGAACCAGGGCAAAATGCAAATGAAAAGAACACATAACAAAAACACAAGAAACACAAAACCAGGGAACACATAACAACAGTACTGTTTTTGTATTTAAATTAATCAAATGAATTTATCAGTACATGTAAATATATAACTGGTTTTGTTTTTAGGAAGAGGATCATATTTGGTGGTCAAAAAGTTTGAAAACCCAGGCTATACAAAACACAATCATCTAAATGTTTCTTTTCTCTCTATTAGGTCTAAAAAGCGAGCGGCTCAAGTGAAGGCTCAAGATGCCCGAGCAGAGCAACGACTACCGTGTGGTGGTGTTTGGAGCAGGGGGTGTGGGGAAGAGCTCACTGGTGCTCCGTTTTGTCAAAGGCACTTTCCGGGACACCTACATCCCGACGGTGGAGGACACGTATCGGCAGGTGATCAGCTGTGACAAGAGCGTCTGCACCCTGCAGATCACAGACACAACTGGCAGCCACCAGTTTCCTGCCATGCAGCGTCTGTCCATCTCCAAGGGTCACGCCTTCATCCTGGTCTACTCTATCACCAGTAAGCAGTCCCTGGAAGAATTAAAGCCCATATACCAGCAGATTCTCGCCATCAAAGGCAACATAGAGAACATCCCCATCATGCTCGTGGGGAACAAGAGCGATGAGACTCAACGGGAAGTCAAGACCGAGGATGGAGAGGCGCAGTCCAAGACCTGGAAGTGTGCGTTCATGGAGACCTCGGCTAAGACTAACCACAATGTCACTGAGCTGTTCCAGGAGCTTCTCAACTTGGAGAAGAAGAGGAACATGAGTTTGAACATCGACGGCAAGCATTCTGGGAAGCAAAGCAGGGCTGACAAGCTGAAGGGGAAATGCAGCATCATGTAGAGGCGGAATCGGAACATAGCGGAGAGATAGATTAATAAAATGTCAAAGGAAAGTAACTGAACGAGGAGAAAAAAATGAATGGAGATGGTGTTATTTGACATTTCATGCTTATTTTCACTCTGACTTCATAGATTTCATCCTTCACCATCAGTCTTCGGCCTTAACAAGCACTGGCCCATTCGTATTATTGCCTTGTCTGTTTCTATTACAGAGCATCAGCACCATCTCTCACATCTGAGGATTATTCAGACAGCAATCGGTTGCTAAACAAGTGAGTTCATAATGCAAATATTTTAATTGAATGATTGCAGCTGCATTGCTAAAGCAGATACAGGCTTTATATGGGTGATGAGATGTTATCCAAACATAAGACTTTCCATATAACTTTTGTTTTGAGTATTTTTCTTCAAAAGTTCTCGTCAGATTGAGGAAATAATGTCATCATATAACAATAATAGTCATGCCTCGCTTTAATCCTTTGTTTCGGGTTGTGTAGAATCCACTTTTATTAGTTAACCTTATAACATTTTGATGATTGTGTCCTTATATCTTAAATAATGCCAATCAATATTTAAGACAATCATTTTAAAATGTTAAACACCAGAGAAATGTTCCAATGCTTTATAAAATTATTACCTTCAGTGACATCAAGGCAGTTGTAAACTCTGAAAGCATATATAGACACTTCATTGTTCATGCAGATGCACTCATGCTTATCTAAAGCAGCAAGCACTCTTCATCATCATCATCATCATCATCATCGGCATTCAGCTGCTCAAAATTGAGACACTTATGGCTTCCCTATTAATTTGAAGTGTGCCAGAATCTCCATCTTCTTTTTCTATATTTCTCAAGATGAACTGCTCATATTTTCAAGTATAATTGAGACAATAACAAATGTAGCTCTCTTAAAGTCGATCATGAAATGAATGCATTTTCAGGAGGTGCGTTTTGGCAGCAAAACTAAATTGAGGCTTTACTAACACAAGCAAGTCTTCTCACCCTATTTATCAGAGACTAATGTGAAAATTGTATAATATGAAGAGTTTGTGAGAGTTGAAAAGTTTTATGGTAAAGAAACATTTCTTGCAGAATGAACCATTTTATTTGCATCACAGTCAGAAAAAATAAGTTTTCGTGTCCTTCATTGCAAATCAGCCTTTGACAAAGAAACCTCTGGTTTCAAAAGGGCCTTGATTGTGTATAGTATTTTATTTTTATTTAACCAGCCGATTGCCTTGTACAAATGATGCACGAAAGAGCCCCTTTAATATGTTTTCAGGTCATGCATTACAGCTCTAAGTATAAAGGCAGACAACATTATTTTATCCATGTTATGTAAAAAGCAAGTTTTTGAACAGGGTTCACCAGAAGTGAGTAGAGGTTTTTAAGGTTTATTTTGTTTGAACTGTACTGTAAATTAAGTTTTTTGGATGACACATATTATTATAATAACAGACCTGTATGAAAAAGTAACCTACTAAAAATAAGTATATACAATATATGAAACATTATATGCACCTACCTAAATTCAAATGTTAATTATATCTACATCTCAGAACCTGATTTCATCAAGTGCAACATGTTCATCAAGAACAACATTCCAATCAACCAATCAGATTTGAGGGACAGTTTATGCTTCTACATCAGTATTTTTAACCTAGGCTATCATTTTCCTCTTAACTTATGATAACTTATGGGTAGGGTTAGGATTAGATTAGATTTTCGGATAATAATGTTGTTCCGGGATCAACAAAATATGTCAACATATGTGACCCATGCTGGCAAAATGAGTATGCGCATGTACTGGCTAATTACAAGCTACAGGCAAAACCAGTGAAAATGTCAGTTTGAGGTTTTCACAAAAAATAGTTCATTATGCCCTCGTCTATAGCGATCCCAATGCTCCAAATAGCAATTAAACATCTAAAAGTATCTTTATTTGTCGTTTACTGAGAGGAGATACAATTCCTTTGTCCATGAAAAGCCAATTTTTTCCAGTAGCCCCTCACTGCAGAACACACAAGATCCAGGGGGCGGAGATGGGTAGGTTAAGGGATATGTAAAGTGGGAGGAGTTGGATCTAGATCCAGGACGTGGAGATGGGTAGGTTTAGGGATATATAAAGTGGGAGTACTTGGATCTAGATCCAGGACGTGGAGATGGGTAGGTTTAGATCAAGGGGGCAGAGACGGGTAGGTTTAGGGATATGTAAAGTGGGAAGAGTTGGATCAAGATCCAGAGGGTGGAGATGGGTAGGTTTAGATCAAGGGGGCAGAGACGGGTAGGTTTAGGGACATGTAAAATGGGAAGAGTTGTATCCAGATCCAGAGGGTGGAGATGGGTAGGTTTAGATCAAGGGGGCAGAGACGGGTAGGTTTAGGGATATGTAAAGTGGGAAGAGTTGGATCTAGATCCAGGACGTGGAGATGGGTAGGTTTAGATCAAGGGGGCAGAGACGGGTAGGTTTAGGGATATGTAAAGTGGGAAGAGTTGGATCCAGATCCAGAGGGTGGAGATGGGTAGGTTTAGATCAAGGGGGCAGAGACGGGTAGGTTTAGGGATATGTAAAGTGGGAAGAGTTGGATCCAGATCCAGAGGGTGGAGATGGGTAGGTTTAGATCAAGGGGGCAGAGACGGGTAGGTTTAGGGATATGTAAAGTGGGAAGAGTTGGATCTAGATCCAGGGGGCGGAGACGGGTAGGTTTAGGGATATGTAAAGTGGGAGGAGTTGGATCTAGATCCAGGGGACGGAGACGGGTAGGTTTAGGGATATGTAAAGTGGGAGGAGTTGGATCCCCCCCTGGATCTCATGTTCTGCAGTGAGGACAATCTCTTTTTTTCTGCTTGCTTCTCGATGACTGGTGCTTCCCCCAGGATGTGGAGATGGGTAGGTTAAGGGATATGTAATGTGGGAGAAGTTGGATCTAGATCCAGGGGGCGTGGAGACAGATACAAAATATCAGTGGCGAGTATTCATGCAAACATTATCTGTTATGTCTGAACGTTTGGCTAACTGTGGGGAAAAACATTTTATGTTAACTATGTAATTTAGGTAATGTAAGTGTATTTTCTAAGGTGGCATCCATAGCCTGTGTAATTATTTCAGCAACTAGGGTGATTTGAAACATGTTAGTTATTGTTAAAAGTACTGATGTGTAACATACTAGATCCGTGCGGTACAGTAGCTCTTAATATATATGCTGTCTGTTTCATTAATGTTAATCAAACAGTTGTGGTATCATGGGGAAAAAGTTGAATATATAGGCTATTTTTCCTATAGATAATTGGTTTTGACTTGGTTTGTGCCACATTTGGTGTTATTAACAGGGATTTTAAGGTATGGTTGCTTGGTGATTTTGTTTTGCAACCTTCTGAAAACTCGATTTTACTCAAAATTGACTTTGCTGACTCTATTGACTTAGAGGTGTAGCTCGTTCATTTTTTGACTGATTCCAACACATCATACATCATTTTGAAGGTTTTTTAATAGGGAATGTGAAAATAACAACAGGTTCACTGCAACTCATTTTCCAGCACGGGTCACATATTTTATTGACCCTGGAACAACATTCCTGTCCAAAAATGTAGTCCCTACCCCTAATCCTACCCATAACCTATCCCTAAAATCAGAGGGAATAACACTAATGTACAAGCACCTAACCTTGCTACTAAGTCTAATTTCACATAAACTGTAAACTTGTCCCTCAAATCTGATTGGTTGATTGGAATGTTGTTCCAGGTTCAACATCTTTGTACTTTATATGACATTGTTGCAATAGAACTGAAAACATCCTTCATTTATAGTTTCCGGTTTACTGTCAGTTAATATTAAGACAGCTCATTTCCTCTGACTGATGTATATGATTAAAGTTTTAATATTAGTTCCCTGGATGCCCCACCAGCACATTCATCCTAAAAATGGTGCTATAATTTACCATCTCCCTACTGGTGACAGTAGTTCTGCTCTGCATGGTTTATATCATCAATGTAAAAAAAAGAGAAAAAGAAATCCCTCTTCATCACCTCTTTGCAGAGTTTTGCTGATTTTTCTAAATTGGGGACAACGCCTCATCCATCTTGTGTTTGAAGTTCAGACTGTATTCAGTGCCACTATAACTGAATCTACGTGTCCAATCTCTATAAAGCCCACTCAGCTGGCGCATGAGTCACACTGCTGATACCATCAAGCTGCACGAGAAGAAAACTGCAGAGCTTCTTGCATTTTACATGCACGAGAAGTCTGAGTGTCAGCTACCTGCGATCCTTTTGGTTGGCTTGACAACATGGACTTGCCTACGCAATGCCAAAGCCCACCAGTTCTGTGTATAAAATAATTTTGTGAACCACATCATGCACTTTTTATTGTAAATACTTGTAAATTGTATGTAAGAAGAATCTAACACTACGTAAAGAAATCATCACTGAATCTCATCGGATGAGCCATGGACACAATTCTGTTTAAACCTCTTCTTTCACTGTTCATGTGTTTGGCTGGAATCGCAGGGGACTTTCTGTAAATCTATCTGGATTCTCATTCATGCATTTTTCCGCTGGTATCCTAAATCTGGTTTACACATAGTGAGCACTTTAAATGCCTAAGGGTAATGGAATGTACTGTGAAACGTATGTAAATGATGACCTCCATTTCATAGTTCAGATACGCATGGTCCCACTTGATGTTAGCCAGCATGAGGGCGAGCAACAAAACTGTGAAGTGACTTTTAAACTTAAATCCTTTGCATTTGATTGACTTTTCAACTTAAATCCTTTGCATTTGTTTTGTACAATATTTTACAAAAGTTCTTTTTAATTATAGCTATTAGCAACTACTATGTATGATATGTCCTTTAGCAATAGTCTTCCTAAGACATGGTATGCTGTGCTCACGCATCCCAAATGAAGGAAAATACTGCGTACATGTACTAATATATGTATAGATATATAGCTGCAAATATTCTCTAATAAATCTGCAAATTGATTTTCATAATAAAAACAATTAAATCAAAACTATTGTTCTCCCCCCTCAAATCATCTGAATGTGCTAAACCTGGTTTCCATGGCAACATCATGAGGAGCACTACACTTTCAGCTGACCCAGGTGTGGATACTCAAATTTACAAAGCAGTATTGCATAAAGCCTGAACTGTGCTGCACGCAGTCAAGGGTTTTATGGGACAAAGAAGACTGAAAAGTCAGTGTAAAGCTATCTGAAAGAGTCCTAAAAAAAGTCTAAAATAAAAGTCTAAAGAGTCATTTCTAAGTGTAAGTGCTGCAGAAGAGCATGAAATGAATGCTATTAAGGCAAATGTTGGCTAATTTAAGGAATCTAAAATGATTTCTATAATCATTCAATATAGGTTCCAGAAGTCCAATGCTTTCAATTAATGTTTATAATGATTATACAAGAAATACATTTCATATAACTAATATTAACAATAACTATATATATATATATATATATATATATATATATATATATAGATATAGATATAGATATAGATAGATATTTGGGCAAGTTACTCTAAAATAATATGAATTACTTGGTACTAATTACATATTCAACAATGTAATTCTATTACTGTACTAATTACTCTCTCTAAAAAGTATTGCATTACTTTTTAATAATTGAAGGTGCACTGTGTAAATTTTAGGAGGATCTACTGACAGAAATGCAATATAATATACATAACTATGTTTTCAGTGGTGTATAAAGACCTTACATAATGAACTGTCATGTTTTTGTAACCTTAGAATGAGTCATTTCTATCTCATACACCGCGGGTCCCCTTAAATTTTAAGTTGGCATTTTGCGCCGGCATGTTTCTACAGTAGCCCTAAATGGACAACTGCTCTACAGAGTGCATTTGCTTGTCTGGTTGCTCTCTGCTGTCTCAGCTGACGACATCTTTGTCCTGTGTTGGCCACCGTAGCTTCTCTATATTGCAATTCCCAACCTCACAGCTAGATGCTGCTAAAATTTACACACTGCACCTTTAAATCCTATATCAACCTCAACCAGTCGAACAATACAATGACAGACATGAAACTGCTTTTTTAATTCTTTTAAATAGATAATATAAAACTGTATAGATTTTATATTTAACCACCACAATTTAACCACCCCTTTCAAGGTTCATAAAGGGACGAGAATACTTTTTGTGCACAAAAACAAAACAAAAATAACGACTTTATTCAACAATATCTTCTCTTCTGTGTCATTCTCATACGCTGTTTATATTCAGTGCTTCCAGGTTCTTCGTCAGACTCATTATTGGCAGAGGCTGATCACGTGAGCAGCATGATGCATATGTGTGGAGCCGGCCAATAATGAGTTGGCATTCTGGCGTAGAACCTGGAAGCACTGGACGTAAACAGCGTATGAGAATGACACAGAAAAGAAGATATTGTTGAATGAAGTCGTTATTTTTGTTTTTGCCGACAAAAAGTATTCTCGTCGCTTCATAACATTAAAGTTGAACCACTGCAGTCACGTCGACTGTTTTAATGATGTACCTTTCTGGACCTTGAAAGTGTTGATTATATTGCTGTCTATGGGCGAGTCATCTACCTCTCGGTTTTCATCAAAAATATCTTAATTTGTGTTCTGAAGATGAATTAAGGTCTTACAGGTATGGAATGACATGAAGGTGAGTAATTAATGACAGAATTTTCATTTTTTGGGTGAACTAACCCTTTAATAGTACATGACAATCTAATGTAGAATATGAAGGGGGAAAAACACATAAGCAACAAGCAATTACTGTCTCATATACTGTATGCATATGGGCTTTGGGTGTAAAACCTACACTAATGCCAAATGTAAACTGAGTTGTCAGTTTCTTTTCAATTGCAAAGATTTGAATGATCTACTGACTGTGTATCTCATGCAGGCAACCTGCAAGGAGGGAGCAGAAACATGGCAAGTTGAATCAGGAACTTCACTATATGTTTTGAGAATGAAACCAGCAGCACAGAACGAAAAAATGTCTGCCAGGGAACCTGCATGAATCAAATCTCCTGTGACTGTGATCCACTGTTTCATTCTCTTTTCTCTCTCTCTCTATTTGCCCTCCACCTCCCAACAGCTGCATCACCTCATTCCTTTCTCAGCAGTATTGCAGTTTCTGTGAGATGGACTGCTGCTATCTGAGAGAGAGGAGAGAGAACTGCATGACTTAAAAGCATGAGAAAATGATATAGAAAATATACTGCCATCAGCAAAATTTCATGTTCCAGAAGACATAACGCCAATGCAGTAAAGTATTTTCCATCCCCATTTACTATTAATACATCCCACTATAAAAATACAGCAACTATGCTGTGCCAAGTCAAATGTTAGCACAAGTCATTTGGGACCTTTGAGAATCCAAAGGCACAATGAGAATCCTGGGACTCCTAAGGGAGGCTGTGAAGTGAAGCAGAAAGAAGAGACAAATCGTCTGCACAGTCCTTGAATAAAACAGTAGAGTGTCTCAAAGCAAACAGATAAAGCTAAACATCATTAACATTTACTAACGCAAAACTATTGGATGGATATGCATGGGTCAGTTTTTATGTGTTTCATAATTAAAAAGGCCTGAAATATTTTTTTGTTTTAAATTTCAGATTTCAAATCTGAAAGACTTCCTGTTTATCGGACAGTGAATGTAAACTCCCATTGGACACTCTTTCAGTATTCTGTGCTTAAAAAGGTATTATGTTAGATTAACAATCCACTACACTATATTAGCTGCCTCACTAAATAATAATGTCTTTTTTAACTGCCACGGGGTCCAGTCTACTCTTAAACTGCCCAGTCTGCATTTTCAAAGCTTTGAAAGGCCTAGTTCAGATGAGAACCGCAGGGCTTTAAGGCTGGCTCACTCTGATCCGGTGCCAAGTGCCAAATTTGCCTGGAGGTGCAGATCCACCTACAGTATCTAACACATACCTAGGGCTTACTCGAAGAAGCAGAACACATCCCACTGAAGCCTGTATTTGCAGTTGTGTACGCAACAATAATACCAATGGAATAGCAATACACAAGGGAACTGCATTGAGAGGAGTATTTTAAAGGGATAGTTCTCCCATCATTTATGTCATTCCAAAGCTGAATGACTTGAAATAACATATTTTGATAAATGCGTCAGTGTTTCTGTCCATACAATGGTTAGTCAGTGGCAACTGACAAGGTTTCTTCAAAATATCTTCTTTTATTCCACAGAAGAAATAAAGTCATAGAGGTTTGGAACAAAATGAGGGTGAGTAAATGAGTTTTGGGTGAACTAACTTTTTATTTACTATGCCACCAAGTGCAATTTTTTAGCTACTAGCATCTATTTTTGTTACTAAACGTCTTCTATAGTATCATTTAACTACAAAGATGGCCTACTAAAGTAGGCTACTTATTCCAGTAGCAACAATTCTGATAAATACAAGTATCTAATCAAAAGTACTAGTAATAGATATATGGTGAAAAACTTTGTAACTGTGAAAAACAGTTACAAGTATTGGAAATTGGTACCAGCAACAACTAGAAAACTAGATTGAATTTAATGAACATTCAAACATTTTTTGAATTCTAGCAATGGAATAATGACTAGTTGGTAAGGAACTGCTAGTATCTAATTAATAAATTCTGCACTCTAGAAAATGCTGGGTTAAAAACAACCCAAGTTGGGTTAAATGTTTGCTGCTGGGCAGTTTTATTTAACCCAGCTATGGTTTAAAAATTACTGGCAGTCTTAAAATGAACTCAAAATAGGTTGGAAATTAAAAATCAGACACATAATTACTAGAGGCAACAATAATTATCAAAAGGTGAACATTTATTAATAAGCAATTTAATAAATGTTCATTTATTAAATATATATTATTAAATGTTAATTTCCAACATACTTTGGGTTCATTTTAAGCAAGCAATACAGTAATTTTTAAATAATACTTGAGTTTAATGGTTAGTTCACTCAAAAATGAAAATAATGTCATTAATTACTCACCCTCATCATGCCGTTTCACACCCGTAGGACCTTCGTTAATCTTCAGAACACAAATTAAGATATTTTTGTTGAAATCCGATGGCTCAGTGAGGCCTGCATAGGGAGCAATAACATTTCCTCTCTCAAGATCCATTAATGTACTAAAAACATATTTAAATCAGTTCATGTGAGTACAGTGGTTCAATATTAATATTATAAAGCGACGAGAATATTTTGGTGCGCCAAAAAAACAAAATAATGACTTATATAGTGATGGCCGATTTCAAAACACTGTTTCAGGAAGCTTCGGAGCGTTATGAATCTTTTGTGTCGAATCATGATTCAGATCGCGTGTCAAACTGCCAACGGCTGAAATAACGTGACTTTGGTGCGCCGAACCACTGATTCAACACGCTGATTCATTATGCTCCGAAGCTTCCTGAAGCAGTGTTTTGAAATCGGCCATCACTATATAAGTTGTTATATTGGGGTTTTTTTGGCGCACCAAAAATATTCTCATCGCTTTATAATATTAATATTGAACCACTGTACTCACATGAACTGATTTAGATGTGTTTTTAGTACCTTTTTGGATCTTGAGAGAGGAAATGTCATTGCTCCCTATGGAGGCCTCAATGAGCCATCGGATTTCAACAAAAATATCTCAATTTGTGTCCTGAAGATTAATGAAGGTCTCACAGGTGTGGAACAGCTTGAGGGTGAGTAATAAATGACATTATTTTCATTTTTGGGTGAACTAACCCTTTAAATAAACTACCCAGCAGGTTTGGTGAATATTTAACCCAATTACTGGGTTAATACAACCCAAATTTGTCCATTTTCAACCCAACATTTTTTAGAGTGTGGCTTAGCTAACAGCTAAGCTGTTCAAAAGCTTAAAATGTCTTACAAAATAGATGCTATACTGTTGGAATTACATTTTGTAGTCTAATAGCATTGCTACTATATTTTAGTTAGTTAATGTTAGTTAATATATATCAATAGTTAGGCTTACTAGTGAAATTAAAAAAAGATACTAGCAACGATTACTTACTAGCATTAAAACAACAACAACCAAGTACTATAGGGACATAAACAAAGGAGCGTTATTTTTATTTTTTTGAGGACAAAATTGAAAGTGGCTCTACAACACACGAAGGAAAGAAAGAGAAAGAAAGAAGATCAGTGTAGGAGATATCTTAAGTAAATTGGTAATAATCTAAAAAAAAAAAAAAGTCAGTAAGCATAACATATATAACTGGTTTCAGATTTGAAAAGAAGATTATTGAATATATTTTGTTTTCCTGTTGTCGCTCTTCCTCCATGTGTGAACAGACTTTGTGCACTAGCGCCCTCTTGGGCCAGTAGGCGTTACTGCATTCTGCGGTGCAAGACGGGCTCGAGTTCGGTGCGCCCAAATGTGTTGGCTAATGAAGACTGGGTCGATGAACCGCTGTGTAAAGTGTGCTTCTTAAACCGCTCGGCTGCTCAAAACCCGAACAACCCCATCGAGCAGCGAAACAGTTCACCGACGGACGCAACCAAACCCGTTGGCACTCGATGAGGGTGGAGAGGGCGAAACTGATTGGTTTTCGATTTTAACGAAGAGCCGCCTTATTTGACTCAGAACCGACTCAGCTTTTTCCCAGGAGAGAAAAGCAAGTTTGTGTGCGAGAACGCTGTCACCAGTGGTGGGGGGACTGACTGGGTGGACACTGGTGCACGGAGGGGGTGGTGTTTGTTTGGTAGGGGGGGTAACAATCTGCGCGAACCTGGCCCTTTAAATTACCTCCACAATCACTGTAGACGAGGTGAGTGTACAACAAGCTCTTATTTTCTTCCTTCCTTCCTTCCTTTATGTTTGTAATCGAGCATCCGTTTGCTTTGCCGAAACGCCCGTGTTTTTCAATGCGTTTGCGTTAGGCAGGGCGCGCGGCGCGGCGCTCCACTCCACCGGTGTCACGAATCCGAAACCGCTTGCATTTTCTGAGCGTTGTCCGCTGGGGTGGGGAGTGGGCTTCGTATCAGTAACATTTAGTAGACTGTTACATTTTATATGTCTGCTTTAAAAAAAACGTGCGGGCAAGATTGGCATTTGGGTGTTTGCGTGAATCAAGCTTTGCGCTCTGGCTCAAACTAAAGCGAGAAGAAGCTTTCCTGCGCCTCCTGTCAACACCTTTACGCCTTACAAATTATCTAATTCTGTGGCAGATATTTGCAGCGCCGGGTCATTATAGGCTTGTGTACTGTGTATATCGTTTGATGGAGTCTTCAGAGCTATAGTCAGGGAGGCGTACATAGTGTACCGTTTGTCAAAATGCCCGCATTGTCTTTCCATCAGTGTGAGCAAGGCCTACCAACAGCAACAGAGCTCTGGAGCAAAATACTGTGCGTTATGGCAGATATGCAACTGCTTGCACTTCTGCATCGCTTTTGGCTGATTTAATGTGGCGATGTCATGATAAAATATTGGCTGAATGCACTCAAAAACAGCCGAGCAGCACCAATAACAGCTCCACAGGCCTGCTTTTCCTTGTTTTCTTGCTGTAGTTCACTTATAAGGTTGTGCATGATTAAATAGGCATGTGCGTTTTCTTACATCTCGTTCATAGTAGCTGTACAGAATATCACCTAGTGAACATCCCACTGTGGCAAGGGAACAAAACCTCCATAAGATGTTTAGATGAACGGGGAGGTTGGACCTTGAGAAGAACCAGACTCAGCTGGGGGAGCCCATCCTCCTCTGGCAAGACTATTACAGTGAATGTGCATATGCCAAATATGATTTAGTTGCATAGTATGGTTATTACTAGTCATGTTTAATCACATTTAGATAATGTAAAGATAATTAATAATTTATAGTCTTTGAAGGCAGTTGTCAGTGATGCATCTCTAGTAATAATAATAATATATATACATATATACAGGGATTGACATTAACACACGCCAACCTGCTAATTGCGTGTGTAACGCAGTCACTCCTATTAGCCACTTTGGCGAGTTGAATTTTATATATAATATAGACATTTTTCAATTGTAGTCTTTTAAAAAGGCATCTTAAATAATAAAATTAAGTGCAATGTAGAAAAATATTGATTTTTCAATACATATCGATACTGAAATATCTGAAATGCTTTCAATATGCTAACCATTTTCCGCTGAATAGATACATGATACTAGTTGCGCTTTCTCGCTTTCTCATCTTTCCGACAGCGAGTTGACACACATTTGCTCCGGATGAATATTGTTGGTGTTACAGGGCTTGAATTTCGGCGTGGGATTGCGCATAATTTTACTCATCCCCGCAGATTTTGTGCTCACACCCAAAGTACGCACACATAAAGCCGACTCTCAGTACTAAATTGAGTTCTTTTTCGCTGCTTATTGCGCTTAAACAGTCAAATACACACAAAATAATGTCAAAATGCCGATCTTGGTGAGTATTCGCGTAAACACTGTCAGTTATATTTTAAGTGAATGTAAACAGTTGAGAAAGAAAACGCATGTGTAACAGTATAATGGACAGTATAATGGACATAATGACATTCAAAGTATGTAAAGTAGTTCAACTTGATCTCTTTTATTGAATCCAAAAGGTTTTAATTATATTTTGCTACATATAAAGTTATTTTAAAGATTTTGAAGTGTCAAAAGGTCAATCGGTTTAACCATCCAAAGGCCAATACAGCCATTTAATTTGTGATTAAAATATCTTAAAATGTAATAAATGTATATATTTTTTATTCTGGCATGATTTTATAACATCATATATCAACATAGTGCAAAATGGTATTCAAATTATGTGTAGAAGTCTTTGCTTTGTTATGAGAAAGAATGTCCGGAAAAATGAATTTCATTGATGTCATTCGGAGTAATGTCCCCAATATAAAGGGACCATTTTGGATCAAGTCATGTGGTCAGTATCATGTGACAGGATGTGACATCATTCAGACACCTGCAAAGGACCACATGGTCATGAAGCAAAGTAACTAAATTTGAAAAATTCATGTTTTCACTCTCATACGCATGTCCCCAAACATCAGGTCATTCGGTACAACCGATATAAAATATAGAAAATGTTGTAATATTTTAAAAACTTGTACTAAATATAAAATGTTTGATTGCCCTTTTGCTAGCTTAGAGATCATCCTGTTAGCATTGTTTGAAAATATCGTCATTCGGTAAAACCGAAATTTTGGTTAAACCGAATGACTTTTTTGTGTCAAATCTTGTAAAAAATGACAAAAGCAGTGTTAATTGATTATAAAAACCACATAATCTCATTGTTAACACTTAATAAAACAAAATTAATTATATCTCCATTGTTGTTTTTACACATTTAAAAACCTTATTCGTCAATGACCCTAATACAACAATACAGCATGGCAATCTAGAAAGACTTTACTATACCCGTTTGAGTTTGTGCTTTTAGCTAATGAAAAATATGATTTTACATTCAACACTTCTCCACTGCTCTGTTGTATAATAATGTGCATTTTGTGCTGCATGTCAAGAAGTTTCATTTTTGATTTCATAGTTCTCCTTTATAGGGAAACCTCTGAGTGGGTTTAAATAACTAGTAACAGAAAGAGCAAGTAGATTCAACAGATAAAGTATTTGCTTTGCTCTGGTCAATGGAATGTATTACATTTATAGAGCTGATATATCGCTCCTGTTTGCCTATTATAGAAAGTGACCTCACGGTGAGCCGTTATCATGATTTTGGCAACATTACCATACTGAGCCACAGAATTCACAGTGTGCTAGTACACGGTGCACTGGGCCTGGTTAGATTCACTACAAAGTCCAGTTTGCCATGTATCTAATGCTGTGTGCTATATACTCTCCTGACAGATGCTAAATGTATTTCAGGTCTGTTATGTGTCACATTGTCTAGTGCAGGTGCAAGTACCACCTCCCCCTCTTTTGTATGTACAAAACATAACAATATAAAGGCACATGCCCATATTGGTTTTGTTCCAGAACTCATACGTTGTAAAAGAACGGTTATTTGATCTGATAAAGCTTCTGATAATGTGCAGAATATATTTCGCACACATTCTGCACATTATCAGAACAAATTGTGTAGTCTGTGTATATTAAAGGTATTACCAAACATGCAAAGTTTTTCAAATCAATTAGCTCAAGCTAATCAGATGGCTTGAAGCGACCCATATTTTTCCAGTGTCTTCCAGGGATGCGAACATAATTACAGCTGGACCTGCTCCTGTGCACTAATTACAGAACCGGCTCGCTCACTTATTCCATAGGAACCCTAATTAAAACATACATTTCTTTTACACAGTACATGCATTTTCTGTATACAGTTACAACAGATGGGTAGTGAAATGTCCAGCCACTTTGTGTTGCTTGGCTAGGATCATACTCAGAGCTCCACTGAATGAGATGAGATTAATTATTCATAGGTTTTGATTTTGCCGCCTCACATCTCTCTCTTTCTACTCTGGTTTGCCTGGTTGGAAATGTTTGTTTTGACAACATGAATAATGGTTATAGCTGTAACGCACATTATTTCACCATCTCGTGTACAACTTTGAAACTGTATGATGAAAGTGCGGCCATTATTTTTAATGCAGTATTGCATATTTATA
This sequence comes from Ancherythroculter nigrocauda, assembly GCA_036281575.1. NCBI lineage: Eukaryota > Metazoa > Chordata > Actinopteri > Cypriniformes > Xenocyprididae > Ancherythroculter > Ancherythroculter nigrocauda. The sequence goes on from VTFQ01000317.1 coordinate 151,366, forward strand.
GAATTGATTTATTTTGAAATTTTTATTTTTTGGTCATAATACCATAGTGATATCATTTAAGTCAATAATTGGCATTAATAGTTGCCAAAAAAAGAAGAGGATTATAAAGAAAAAGTTGTCGCAGTATGATACTGTGTGTAAGGTGTATCAGTTCACAGTCTGTTACCCATGTGAAAATTGGGTAGAATTTACATTATGTTTACACTCGCCTGGATAAAGCCTGTCTGAGCATGTTTCTGTGTCATGATTAGAGAAGGATAAAAACCTCACAGATGGTGGTGGGCAGATTAATTCTGCATAGCTACTAAAAGTAGATTAAGATTGCAATAATGCTAATTCTGACCTAATCTGTATTATATGAATTATGTTAGTGGTCGTGCATCAGGACACTGTGAATCAATTTGACATTTTTTAAATTCATTCTTTCTAACAAATCACTTTATGGCATATTTTTTGCTATGGTGTGGGTGTGTGTGTATATTGTATATTTTATATATATTATATATATATATATAATATATATATATATATATATATGTTAGTGCTGTCAAAATTAATGCGTTAACGCATACGATTTTTTTCAGTTTAACGCGTTAAAAATATTTAACGCAGTTAACGCTGCATCCATTTTTTACGTCATCCTTTAGCTAAGGTTACATTATTTGATCACGCTATCATTCATTCAAGTGCTATTAAACCATTCAAACACGATAAGCAAAAAAAAAAACCTAACTTAAATCTGTATTGCCGTGCTGTTGTTAATCTCCTATCTGACAGACACACATGCGCACAGAAAGCCGCTTTGGTTATTTTTCACGCTTGAATGGACAAAAACACACAAAAGTTTGCCAAAATGCATGTGTTGTCGAGTATCCTCGTAAGCACAGTCTTAAATGAGTTAAATAAAGTCTTACCCTGTGTCTGAAATCGCCCCATACCCTTAAACGGCACTATTTGACTATTATTAGTGGTGTCTGAAACTTAGTGGACATTATCGAGTGCACTCATTCAGTCACACAATGCACCGCAATAACCACTGATGTACGAGAATACCCATAATGCACTGTGAGAGTCACATGCCGAATGCATTCCCGTGTCTCGGCAGAAGAATCATCCATTCATTCATTTTACAAACCGCTTGTCTTCAGCGTACAGCGTAATATAATACAGATATAAATTAATTTTTAATTTATTATTAAATCGTTTATCTAAGTTTATACATAATTTACATGACAGAATTCAAGGTGAATCCTTTTATTTTACTGCCAGTTTGCTAAGTGCGTGAGATCCGTGTCATGTGCTTCAGGTCTTAAAGTGACAGCAGCCTAATAAACCTTTATTCAACTTCTGTATATTTCCTACCTGTTAGATCAAATATTTAAAATATACTGTCTTTGTTGTTTCTACATTAATTCTGAAATTATTACAATATAAAAATATATTAAAAACTTTAATGTTAGGTGTGATTTACAGAAAAATGTGCGATTAATTAATTTTTTTAATTGATTGACAGCACTAATATATATATATATATATTTTTTTTTATGTTTATTTTATCATATATAAAATAAACATAAAACAAGCAAAACATGTCAATTACAAGCAACATCTAAATTGCATGTTACTTGTAATTGACATGTTGTTTATATATATATATATATATATATTTCTCTCTAAAGTTTATCATTGAACAGTTATGTGTTTGTGACGTGCTTTTTTGAATTAGTTTTTTGTTCCTTATATTTGTGTGAGTTTTTATTTGAAATATATCAGTTTAAGCAGTACCTACTTTTATTCACAGATCAAACACAATTTTATTACAGAATAAGATTATGTACTAGGGACCCCTCAAATAGACGGTCAAATAGGTAAATAACATGTTACAAGAGTGTTTTCTTGTTCTAATAATGATATGTGTATTGTGTTTGTGTTTTCTAGACAAGCAAACTTACCTGCATCTCCCTGAGCCAGTTTTAGTCTACAGCCTCTCCATCATCCAGGTAAGACAAAGTCCAAATACAAGTTGTATTGATCTAATTAAGAATGCAGATACAGGTTATGTTTGTACTTATTTGACAGGGAATTGTATAAATAGGCCTACAGGTTATCTGATGCAGCTTGACCACTTTTGACCACACGGGGGTGTCAATGTAACAATATTCAACTGATTCATGCATATACTCTCTGCAGCCTACAATGGGCTGTGTCCATAGCAACCACCCAGTCCACAGTTCAGCTTTGACAATAGAGATAGATGAGGCCTCATTGTGCTGATATATAGACACTTCATGTGTACATACTTCTAAATTGCATGCTTGTAATTGACATGTTGTTTGCACATTTGATAGGAATTTGGTCTTTATGTATGTATGTATTTTTTTTTTTTTTTTAAACGATTAAAAAAGAGCTGCAATAATTTTTTTGCTTGCATTACGTTAACTATACTTCAACTGCATTTTTTTGTATGTATAGCTAAGATTTTGTTTGTAGAGTCAGGGAATGTTTACACAACAGTGATGTACTAATAATGGAAAAGACCGATTAAGGTGTTTTCATGAAGGCTTTTCAGTCTGATTGAGCCGTCAATCTGATTATAAATAGATTATTTAGTTGCATGTAAATGTAACGGTTCAGATGTGTATACTTGATTCCACTCCATGAGTGTGACACTTAGTCAGGAGTTTCAAAAGATGACTGTCTTTTTGGTTTGGATTAAATGTAAGATAGTTACAGGAGTGCTGTATTGAATTTCTGAGGAAGAGTGTCTCAGTCAGTTGTGTGTCTTTAAATGTCATGGCCTACAGAAATATCACCTACTTTGTAATTTTAAAAATTCAAACGTTGTCACCCAAAACATTTCAAAATACAGGTTGCTGTGTTCATAAAGTGTAGTACTAAAGTTTGAGACCCCCTTGAAAAACTAATGAGATTCAAAATCTAATTAAAGTAAACATTTGTTTTTTTTCTTTTCTTTTCTTTCTTTTTTTTTGATTTAGAAAAATTGACAATTTTAAAGAAACATATAAAATACAATGAAAGCAAACGGGACATATCAAATCAGGGCTTGATTCATACTTTTTGCCAAGGCGCATTTTGAAAAATGTACACATAAATAACTTTAGGGGAGAAATGGAAAAAAAAAAAAAAAAAAAAAAAAAAAAAAAATATATATATATATATATATATATATATATATATATATATATATATATATATATATATATATATATATATAAATATAATATATATATATATATATATATATATATATAAAAACATTTCTTAATAAAGAGATACGAGGAGACAATTAGCGGTTGAATGTGGCATCTACTTTTGCTTATCTATGCTTACAATCATCTAAAACATATTACAATACTATAAATTAAACACTGTCACAATTCATTTATAGTAAATCATAAGCATAAATGCGTGATATAAATGTGTGGTATGTGCGAACTGCTCTGAAACCTTGAATGTGTGACAGCCATTTGAACATTAAATCATCACCAATAATCATATTAAAACTTTTGTTATGCCATGTAAAGACATTTAAGAGTTTTTATGACTTTAAATTTGATAAAACTGACTTTTTACTTTTTTTTTTTTTTTACACACATACTCCTACATTTTAAAGTTCGCACACATCTATTTGTAGTCGCAAATGTGACTGAAATGCTTGCAGTGTTGAGCCTGAAAATTCAAGTTAATTTTTCAATTCAACTTTTCACTCAAATTGTTATGCTTAAAGAAAAAATTGTATTGGATTTTTTTTTCATATATAATAATATACAAAATAAAAATAAAAGCATCGTCACCAGTGTCACAAACTTTTAAACCTCACTGTGCATATATAAAATTATGTCCACAGTAAATTTGCAGTTGTAAATTCACAGTTTTTTTTAGAATAAGTTAATCTTATATAAAAGCATCCACAGTGTACAGTAGTCTAAGTGTGCCACACATAAACTACACCACAGAGTGGCAGTATAGGGCTTCACTGCCGAGGCTCTGCGTTTGTTTTCCACTGTGTTTTCCATCTCTCGGTCTAGACGGGACAAAACCCCTGACCAGATTCCTGCTGTCTTGCGTCAGCTGACTGACTCACAGACTGTGGGGGGAAAGTATGGGGTCCTGTTTGGAAAAACATGCTTCAGGGAAAACACCTTCCGAGACATCAGTCTGAATTTCACACAAACACGGTGTCTGGTTTTATCTAGAGATGATTTTTTTTTTTTTTGAGGCAGACAGGAAATATACCGTGGGGACTGTGGTATTTCTGTTTTTGCCATACGGTGACTAGACGCCTGTCAGTGACTGATAGACCGTCGGTCAGCCTCAAGTCATGCATGCAACTTTCAGACTAAACATTGAGATTTTGGATAACTCCATATGTAACCCTGCTAGCGTGTGACATAATTTGCTCAAATAATACATGCAGTAAATTCAATTTGAGCTTTTCAGAATGCTCAAAATATCAGAAAGTGCAGTGCCGAAAATAGCTACAGAACATGTGATATATTTTGTGGTGTTTGGCAAGGTTGTTAATCAACAGATGAAGTGTGGTGAATACCCCACACTTAAGTCCTTTACTTTGTCTGTGTTGTGAAAGAGCCGAACGTGTTATGAAAGGCTTGGCGAGAGAAACACTTCAAAAGTGCTGGGTCATGATGACTCTGCTATTTTTGTAGTGAGCTTTCAAAATATGAGTCAGCACCTCGGCTTTTTTCCTCCGTTTGCAGCAGAGTGGATGAAAAATGTTGACTAACCGACACGCGCTTCATTTTATATTCCTCAGGTACATGACAGGTGCCGGTAGTTGTTGCATAAACAGCCGGTTGTGGATCTCTTGGGATTGCACTTGCCTTGTAACAGCTTATATCACATCCCTGGAGCCCCACATGGCAGGGTTATGTAGCAGGTTTTATAGCGTGCTATATAATATGTTTGCAACTAAGACAAAGAGTGGCATGCCAAGCGCTGGAGACGCGAGCACTCATAACAGCTTATCTAAAAATAAAGAGTGATTTGGACTCGGTAGCATTAGGAGTCTGTTGTTATTTTCACCAATGCCTCTTCACAATCTCCTTGGCATTCAGAAATCCCTATTCAGCTCGACAGTTGGCCGCATTCCTGCCGCTCTTTACTCGCTTTCATTTTTGGTCGTTGAAAGAGGAATGTGAGTAACGGTTGCTGATGCACTCCCTCCCTGCGCTGCGCTCAAATACTCCCCAGCATATAGATCAGTCTCCCACTCTCACCTACATGTGCGGAGGGGGGGGTGAGCGGCCCACTCTGGCTCATGCATCGCAGCTGGGGGTTCAGTGCATTGCGCATAGACTACTTGCGCACTACCGCCTCCATCACTCCTCCTCCTCCTATAGAGTGTTTTATTTAGTGCTGTTTTAGTAGGCAAAATACATTGATATGCTCCTTTGCAGAGATCTCATAGTTGCATTAATAATAGTATACTTTCTATTATTTTATTACGTTTAGGTTACATTTATGCATTTAGCAGACACTTTTGTAGGAGCATAATGTATTTGTCACAGAGCAAACATCACTATTCAAAAAATAATAATAAGCTTCATAATAATAATTTGGCATTCAATGTGTAAATATATTTGCATAATCTGTGCACATTAGTGTTACTTTAGTATTATTTATATACTGTTGTTGTATTTTTTTAATGTTTTAATTAGCAGTTTTCCTTTTAATTTTAGTTTGTTTTAGTAATTTTGCAATATGCTTGTCATTTTTATTTTATATATTAGTTAGTCATTAGCCATTTCAGTACTTCAACTTCAACTTTTTTTTATATATATATATATATATATATATATATATATATATGTATATATATATATATATATATATATATGTATATATGTATATATGTATATATAAAATATTTCATTCTCCACCAATACCAATAGCTGATTATTCACAGTGATATCTGCCAATACCAATAACATTTTTAATTATTATATTTCGAAAGAAATGCAAATAAAAACTTTATTCTCTCCATTTCATCAACTTGTTTCAGAGTAACTGGTATCAGTTATAGACATAAACACATTACTCATTAATATTAACACACATTAACTAAATTCTGATGATTATATTAATTTTTCTTAACTTTCTGAATGTTATTAATTCATATAATTACTATTAATATTGAATATCAAACTGGTTTCTTACCATTTTTATATATATGTATATGTATATATATGTATATATATGTATATATATATATATATATATATATATATATATATATATATATAATATGTGTATGTATATATATATATATATATATATATAATATATATATATTTTAGTTGTTATATGATTATTATAAAACATTTATTGTTGGAATCTGTAAAAACGCAGAATGTATAGTAAGCAGTATGCTAGTATTTCAATAAAGTGTTAAAGCAAATAATCGAATATTTCCGTCATCACTTGCCCTGGGCTCTGTTTGCATTGCCAAACACATTTGCATGAAAGTTTTCATCCATGTCCGTGCTACACTTCTGCTTAGAGGAAATACACATTGTTTGAATAGCTTTAAGTTTCAGTGAACTACTGAAGAGCTGCAGGAATGCTGTTCCCATTTGTAATGTTCATCTTACTGGAATTTTAATAATTATTTCTTGTAAACCTAAAGCTCAGCCAGTTTATTTGGTTTGCACACTGAAAGGAATTGTTCAGGAAGTGTATTATATGTTCTAAGTTGATGATTACATTAGAAACATAACAAACTGTGTTTATTCTATTGTTCTATCCATGCACCAGCTGATTTGATAGCACAATCAGTGTTCTAAACGTCTTGCCTGGTGTACTAGCTGTAAGCTACTGTCTGTCCTGCCTTCTAATCCTTTATGTAAAGCTTCTGCAGCATCACTGAACTCAAAGTTCATAAGCATTCATGTTGCTATCTCTTACCTTTCCGAGTAAGCCAGCTGTATAATGCGTAAGTCAGCTGATATCCAAATATAGGAACACAGGCTGTTTGTTAGTGTTTCAATTTTCTTGTGAATTCGGAACTGTTTTGCATCATGGCTGCATGTTACAGATGTGGGGGATGTTCAGAATTGCATGCCGTATTATAACTCGTTCTGCAGTATGCATACTGTTTCTGTATGCATAGAGTGCCTGGATTATATAATACATGCCAAAATGTGCATACAACCCTTACAATACTGTATCCCACAATGCAATTTGCTTGGCTCGACCTACCATTGCTAGTGTAGCAAATTAACTGAAAGTGATATTAGCTGTTATTTTATTTATTTATGTTTTCTTCTTCATTATTGTATCAGGCTGCATAGAGTTAAGAAATCAGGACAGAAGTGGTCGAAAGTGGACAAAAGAGACGGATTAAAACACCAGGTGTAAACGGGAACATGTCTCCCTCATCTACTTGTGATTGGATTGAGCAAACCACATCTTAATACCAGGTGTAAACAGGGTCCAAGACTGAACTTTGACCCAAGTCTGACACAAGTTGACCCTTCCCTTGACTAGACAGAGCACAATCACGGGTACGGGGTGCTGCAGCTGACACCTGGGTGTTTTGCCACCAACACACTTTTCAGTCATACAGCCAAACACTTGAAACAACAAACTCTCTTATATGAAATTACTAATCATACTCCTTTTCTCTTCAGCACTTTGGCAGGCTTGGCAGATATGTTGGTGAGGTGATAAATACAGTTTTCCTCTCATACTTAAGCAAGTAGGTTAATCTCCAGGAGCGTTGACCTAATTTAAGGGCATTTCCACGCTCTGTGAACGTCCTCACCATGTGAAAGATTTGAGGGAAGAGGTGTGGCTTCCCAACACTGAGTCCATTCCTGCAAACCAGGGCCAAAGGTTTAACACTCATACATAATTGCCCCAAAAAAACAAACAAAAAAAAAAAAAAAACAGTTTTAAGTTTGATCTGGGGCTGATTATGATATATATTTTTTCTCCTTAATATTATGTTCTTGATTATTAAAGGCACAATATGTAGGATTTTTGGAGTGAAATATCCAATAACCACTAGAACAGTGTTATATATTTTGTTGACTTGTGTACTTACTATATCCCAAATGTTTCCAAGAATGTCTAAATCCAGAGAAATAAGCAGGACATGTTTTACCACGCCTAATATCGTGCAACAAGTGTCTCATAGCAGCTGCCGAGCGAATGCACAGAGTAGCATTATAACAACTTTCAACACACAAATGTATCTAATATGATAAACAGCGCTGCGTTACCTCACATACGCTTGACTGGAAGAAGCGGAAGCGCTCGTCTGCGGCATAATAAAAGCTCTTGAGCCGTGTGTCGCGTTTGTCTCTCATTAACAATCGCTCCAGCGGCCTTGTTCCGCTCTGGTGGCTTTCAGCCACACCCTGCTTAGTATGCTACTGTAATGTTAATAAATTTAATACATTAGCTCATCCATGAATATGAAGTCCCGTTGAATTCTTTTCCACCGGCTGTAAACGTGAAGACAACACCTCCCATGATTCTGCAAAATCAAGGCGTCATCAAGCTACGGCTTTGTTTTGAATAAGCGACCTCTAGTGGTGAAAAATTACATTTGTAGAATTGATTAAAAAAAATATATAAAATATTATAATATTCAAATATTTTAGTCATTTTTAATAATTTTAATTTATTAGTAATTCATTTAATTTATTATTAAAATATTTAAATTTAAATTTAAAGAATTCTTTATAATAAAACATGTATGATGCTATACATTTAATTTATTTCTGCATTATTTCATTGCTGTTTTATCTATTAATCAATACTATCAAATTATCATTATTTTTATAGTTAATTGTGCAGTTTGATCAATGCAAGAGAAAGGACATGACATTTAAGATAGAATAGGTCAGTATCATGCATTTAGGAGAAAAAAACAACAGCATTGTTGGCACTTGACCAGGCCTTTCCTTCCTTGAGGAAGAAGCTCAAAGAATGTTTCTCATTCGTTTACCTGCTTCGGCTCAAGGAAATGTGTTGCATGCATGATTTAATGTGTATTGAGTTTTTTAAACAGTTACAGGAACAGTACTGCCTTCGTTTCACTGCAACAACAACAAAAATACTTCACACGTAGTCACCTGTCCTGATAACATATCTAATTGGATCATCCTAGCAGCCTTTCCACGTTGGTCCTTTGCATGTAAACAGTCCTGGTTCCCGGTGTTCTATGCAAACAGGCGGATGCATGTGTTAGAGAAGTCAGTTACACTCTTTGCATTGAGGGTGGCTTGTTTGGGAAAGCAGGAGTGAGGTTTGACACCTGTGCAGCTGATATCTGCAACAGCCCTTCTCAGCAGGAGTCCAATGGAGACCAGGTCAGAAACCCTCTGCCATGCATGTGAACCGCCTGCTTTACGCAGTTTCACGGCAGAGGTGTGAAACGGCCTGCCGTATATCTCCCTAATGCCCTGCTGTTTTAGGTGGCGACAGACGCAGAGAGCGACCGTAGACCGACTCTAAACATTCCGTCTCATTCCCTCTCTCCCTCTTGGTCACCATTTATAAAACTGTGTGGCATTAGTGAATGGTCACTTTATTAAAGCTGCCTCCATTCCTGCTGTAGTAATTATCAAGATTTGTCTCCATTACAAGTCATGTGCAATTGATTCCATGTGCTTCAGTTAGGAAGCGTCTCTGGTACAATAATAACTTGTTCTACCTAAGGGAAGGCATTTCAATCATTTTGTGACTTATACTCCACTACATGACAGATAAATCAGTTACTCTGGAAAGGGAACTGCACTATTTGTTGGTCTGTGTATATATGCATGAGATGGATGCTGTTAGAAAGGTACAAAAACAAACTGCTAACTCAATAGAAAAAGTCTAGGTAAGCTTGCACCACTATTTTTGTTGTGATTTGTTGGACTGGAGTCGCCATAAGCATCAGTAACATTTAGAAGACACCAAATATTATGGATATTATTCTTCCTTTATATTGATTGTACAATAATTTTAGCATTCAATGTGTAGATATATTTGCATAATCTGTGCACATCAGTGTTACTTTAGTATTATTTATATACTATAGTATTTTATTAATGTTTTGAATTGGCAGTTTTCCTTTTTAATTTTAGTTTACGTTTTAGTAATTTTGCAATATGCTTGTCATTTTTATTAGTTATGATAGTTATTACTATTATATATTAGTTATATTTATTTTTATTTCAGTTTGTCATTTCAGTACTTAAACTTCAACTTTATCTATCTATCTATCTATCTATACACACACACATAAATATATATATATATATATATATATATAATACTTAAAAAAATATATATATATACACACACACACACACAAATATATATTATATATATATATATTTATGTAAGTTATAATTATAATAAACAACATTTATCATTTTTGTTTGCTTTTCATCTAATATTGATTTTTTTTTCATCTTAATTTCAATTAATGAAAACAATGTTTAATAGTCTTAGTTAGTTAACTAGTTTAGTTTAGTTAACTCTTTCCCTGTCAGCATTTTTTTTTTTAAGTTGGCAGTCAGCACCAGCATTTTTGATTTTCATAAATATTTTATGGCCCCCAGATTATTTTGTTGTATAAATATCTGAACATACAATATATGTCAAAAGAAAGAACAGAGCCTCTGCTTTGAAGCCAACAAACAAACAAATAAAAAACATTTTATTCTAGCGGATCGAATTCATAATGATGATCAAATTGGTTTTAATTTATATGCTGTTTAATGTTTTATGATCACATTATTTTACATGTGCATAAGCAATGCTTCTATTGCTTGTTTCTGCTGCTGCTTCGCTTGTGTTTTGATCCAGAGATTCTGTACTCTTTCGGAAGATGCGTAATAGCGCCCCCTACCTTATAGCAATGAAAACGTGGATTACTGGAAAATTTCACCAATGGCGGGGAAGCATTGTGTCATAAATTACTGAATTTTGCCAGTGATGGGAAAAGAGTGGGTTTCCATCCAAACGTGAAGCAAATCTTTTCAAAGTTTGCAAAAAAAGAAAAACAAACAAAAGCAAATTAGGTGTGTTTCCATCAAGTTGTTCGAGGGGATGGCGGTGGTATTGGTAACCTAGTAACCATCATTAAATAAAACACCATCAGCGGAAACAGTCGATTAGTCATGCGAGTTTAATGTTTGCTAGGTCAGAATTTATTCGACAAATGCGTTTTCATCTCCCATTATTTGCATTAACTCTTTTTCGCACAAGTCAAAAACCACCTCAAGCAAACGTAAGAACTTTTTTGTGAATTAAGGGATTTTTTTTTTTTTTCCAACATTTTCAACACTTGTTTCGGATGCAAAATGCACATAAAAGCAGGGTAATGGAAACATAGTTCACTGGTGCACATAAAACCATGGGACTTATTAGTTCTGTTTTATTATCAATTCACATCCCTATATATATATATAAAAAAATGTAATCTTAAATGCATATTAAGACCCTCCGTTTGTTCTGTTCATTTGTGGTTTGTGGGTTCTACTGGCATTGGATTGGCCTGAACTGTTTGTAAATTATGTAACACATCAATTATGTAAGTCATCATATGTACTTAAAAACACAAATCACCAGTGTTTGTTTACAATAGGAGAATGCTTTCCTTGAGTGGCTTCATTGCAGCTTTTCAGTGCACCGAGTGGGTCAAACTGCAATAAAGCACTAAGAGATTATTAGTTTGTTGTCCATGTCATAGTCATTGAAGAGGTCTGTATTTATATTTGAAGAAGGAGTGGAGAACATTAGCTGAACCGTGTGTTGAACCATGCTAATGTGTTTCTTGTTTGTATATATAGAGCTCGTCGGAGATGCGTGTAATGTGCGTCATGGAGTGCATATTCAAGTAAAGCAGTGCAGCAGTCAGCGGGGGATGGTGTCAGCAGAACTTTGGCACTTGTAAGATGTCACAGAGGTCGTCACAAAGGTCATCTAGTGTGCTGTTTGGATAGATAGACAAGCTCTGTGGTGCTGCAGAACAACACGCTGTCACTTCCTGCAGTTGTAATATCTGATTAAAGAGAAAGAGGAAGGGTTTCCAAGAAAGAATGCAAGACTCTGGATCAAAGATGAAACTGGCCTTACTTGTAGCCTTGGACAGTTTGCATAGTCATAAATTATACTATGGCTTTGCAGGGGTTCTGCATAGGGGTGAAGGTTGGGATGAATGCAGGAAGGGCTGCATCCACGATGTCAAGTATAGGGATCGTAGTTGATCTGTGACCCGTACGGACCAGGCACCACAGTTTGAAACGCATGTGATTCTCGGGTTCATTGCAAAGTTTAATCATCATAAAGAGAAAGTTTATCATGTGTACGTGTTTTAGGTTCTTTCAGTTTAAACATTCAAGCAATTTTAAGCCATTCGAGTGCACAAAGATGCAAAAAAGAACTCTCTTCGGAACTCTTTGAACACCGAATTCCATTCTCTTCATTATATTGGATCTGTGCATTAGCTCTTAAAGTGACAGCAGACTGTCTGTGTCATTTGTTAATCCAACAACAAAATGCAAAGAGAAAATCACTTTTCTAGTACAATTATATTTAATTTATACAGTGAAGTCTATGCAGTGTTATTTTTTTACATTTGATTATTCAATTACTGTACCAGAATAGTCAAGTCAAGTCACCTTTATTTATATAGCGCTTTTTACAATGCAGATTGTGTCAAAGCAGCTTTACAGTGATAACTGGTATATAATTTTGGCTGCACAGCAGCTCTTAAATACTGTTAGACTTAGCTGAAAATCAGAAAAAAATGCTCATTTCATTTGTATCTTTTGCAATTTGTTATTTTATAACAATGTAGGAATGCTGTCTGAAGCAATTTTTGTTCTATGCAGTTTCACTCCCCTACTACAAAATCACATCAATCTTTCTAGAATGATTAATTCTTTCTAAATAGAGCTATTCAAGTCTTCTGGTGAAACTGTTTTCATATCGCAATATGTATCGCAGAAAAACTAAATATTGCATTATCTTTTTTCCCCCCAATATTGTGCAGCCCTAATTCCAGTTTGTGCATTTAAAAAAAATATATATATTTTAATTGTAGCTTTTCGTTTTCTTTTTAACTTTAGTTTTAGTAATTTTATGTGCTTTTTTTCATTTTTATTCATTTTATACATATATATATATATATATAAATTTTTCTTTAAGTTATTTATTTCAGTTAGTTGCCAAAGCAACATATACAATTTTCTTTGAAGTTTTTAAAGTTTTAGTTTTTCATCTAATATTTTTATTTAATTTTATTTTCATTTCAACTACTGAAAATGATTTTTAATAGTTTTAGTTAACATTAACAACATTTAGATTACATATGCTGTCATCTAACGTAACGCTCACTTGAACTGAATCTTTAAAAAAAAAAAAAAAAATTAATATGCATTTGCATACTGTACATTAAAGGGTTAGTTCATCCAAAAATTAAAGTTCTGTCATTAATTACTCACCTTCATGTCGTTCCACACCCGTAAGACATGCATTCATCTTCAGAACACAAATTAAGATATTTTTTATAAAATCCGATGGCTCAGTGAGGCCTCCATTGCCAGCAAGATAATTAACACTTTCAGATGCCCAGAAAGCTACTAAAGACACAGTATTTAAAACAGTTCATGTGACTACAGTGGTTCAACCTTAATATTATGAAGTGATGAGAATACTTTTTGTGCACCAAAAAAACAAAATAACGACTTTATTCAACAATATCTAGTGATGAGCGATTTCAAAACACTGCTTCATGAAGCTTCAAAGCTTTACGAATCTTTTGTTTTGAATCAAACTGCCAAAGCCCCCCCAGTGGTGAACCACTGAAATTTCAAAACACTTATGACGTAACGAATCCTCGTTTGCTGAAATCACGTAACTTTGGCGGTTTGATACACGCTCTGGGGTGTGTTTCCCGAAAGCATCGTTATCCAACTATGGTCTTAAGTCCCACTGAACTCTATTGGTAATGATGGAACTTGCGACCATAGTTCGCTTTGGGAAATGCACCCCTGAACCACTGATTCAAAGCAAAAGATTTATGAAGCTTCATGAAGCAGCGTTTTGAAATGTAGACTAATGCAAAATGTGTTTTCTGTTTACATTTGATTGATGGGTCGATGTCATTCCTTTGAAGTCGGCATGAACCGAAAATTGTGAACCTATTGTGACACACATCCGAGTGAAACAACTTCTTGAGAATAAAATGTTGGACAGGACCTTATTTTATCTATCAGGAACTGATTCCATCATTGGTTTGTTGTTGTTTGCTAACTGCTGCGATCTCATGTGAGTGACGGGTTGCTGGAGGGGAGAGGTTATTTCCCCGCCCTCATACAGTGATGTCATTGTAATTGATAGAGCATGGGAAAAAAATAATGATGTGCACAGATAAACTATTTATAACAGACACTGCAATATTCCATTAAAAAATAAGAATTGTCCATTTTGATTACAATGTGACTTTAAGTTATCGGTGTTCCCAACAGTGCTGTAGTTTTATCAGGGGGCAAAAGAGGAAAGACATGCGCAGTGATCTTGCGTCACAGGCTGCCTTGACCAGACATGTTTCACGTCATCTCAAATATCTCCCAACCTCCACGCATGTACATTCCCACAAGGACATATCCCACCAATTTGTCCCATCTAAGTCTCTTTCAGTCCAAACACACTGTCTCCGCAGCTGGCACAGCTCTGAAAGACATCGAGGAGTACATGGCAAATGTTTCCACAACACGTCGTCCTTCTCCACAGCTCATGATGATAAATGTGTCATATTTGTTGCAGACTTTCCAGTGCACTTCAAGGAGCAGGGAAACAGACAGAAATGCTATATAAGGCAATGGACACGTCGACTCAGAATCCCCCAGACAAGTGCCAATCATACTTACTGTAAGCTGTGTCGCACCCCTTAGGAGTTCCCCACTTCAGTCTATTCAGCTTCCTTTGCCCTTATAAGGAAGCAGACCGGGGGAGGAAGTTGGCTGTTGTGAAAGAGGCCGGTTAGTCACTTTCTCTCCTCTGCCCTGTATGCTTGTTTACTGCCTGATCACAATGGTTAATTGCTATGCACCTGGCTCCGATTCCCACCTCAAAGGCCTTGTTTGTGTGCGATATGTGCACACATCATGCTGGAACCACATGTTTGCACGAGTGACTCGGTGAGTGAACCAAGTCTCCCGCTTATAGACTCACTCAATCACGAAGGATCTGACCGGCTAACGTTCTCCTGGAGTCAGTGAATCACAAAAAAGGCAGTTATGATTTGTGCCATCTTGTAAATACTCAATTCTCAGAATAGGAAGAGGGCAAGAAACAGCATTTTTTTTTTTTTTTGGTTCCACTGCAGATGTTTATCAGCTTATGCACCTTCCTGAGTCACGTAGAGTTGCTCTTGTAGGGTTTCTCATGTTTCTAGATCCGGATTTTTGTGCAACCTAATATTTCGTCACCTCAGAAAAACTGTTTATGCTTCAGTTTCTTTCCATTCATGAGTGGAAAGAAATGTCACCTATGAAGTAGATCGGCTCTCCCACACACGCTTTTTGTGTTTTGACTAGATGCACTTACTGACCTCATCCTTCTGTCACCTTCACTCCAGGTTTTGTAGGAGCAAGGTTATCATTCATCTTTCCTCCTGCCCACAGTTTAACCTCAACCTCACTTTGCTGAGTTGTCAAAATAGGGGCCTCCTCCCAAGACACTAGAGAAACATGTTTCTGTGCTTTTCTGGCATTAGCTGCCTGCCTGTAGATGGGGTGTTGTGCATATTCAACCTTGCCTCTATTTTCAGTATCTGTCATTGGTAGAGTGAACCTTTCACTGTGCAGTTTGACAGTGGTTGTCGGTTTGCATGTTTTTGCATACAAATTCACTTGCAGATTGTAAGTAAAAAATTAAAATTAAGCATATTGCATGCATATAGCCTTGCTCTCTTTCAGTGTCTGTTTTCATTCTATTTCTGCTGATCTAATAGAATATTCCAAATGGTTTTATGCAGGTATCTGCAAAATAATAATAAGGCTAACACTGATGACGATGTAAATCGAAAACTTTTTGTCTTCTAAATGAAGATTTTTTTTTTTTTTGTGTGTGTGTGTGTGTGATAAATTTCCTCTTTCCTTTTTAATTTTGATACATTACATCCATTAAAATACTTTACATATCCACTGCCATTAAAAAGTGCTGTTCTTCTGAACTTTCTGTTCATCAAAGAAAGTTCATCATAATAATAAGAAATGTTTCTTGAGCATCAAATCAGCATATCAGAATGATTTCTGAAGCATCATGTGACACTGAAGACTGGAATAATGATGCTGGAAATTCAGATTTGACATCACAGGAATATATTACTTTTTAAAACATATTATATTTATATTATATTAGAAAACATTTATTTTAAATAGAGATGCACCCCGATAGCCGATTATTCAGAGTGATATCTACCGATAGTTTGGGGGTTCTGCTTTTTATACCTTCTTTTAAATTAATGGTAAATTCATTAGAATTAATAATGAATCATTATATTTTTAATTATTATATTTTGAAAGAAATGCAAATAAAAACTTTATTCTCTCCATTTCATCAACTTGTTTCAGAGTAACTGGTATCAGCTATAAACATAAACACATTACTCAATGTTAACACACATTAACAAAGTTCTGAAGATTAAATTAATATTTCTTAACTTTCTGAATGTTAATTCATATAATTACTATTAATATTGAACATCAAACTGGTTTCTTAGTGTTTTCTTCACACAAAGCACAAATTCAGTGCATTTTCCTGCCCTCTTTTTATTGACAGGATATATTGGCACTGACTAACAGCTGTTTTTAAAGTGTTTTTTAGTGTGAGAATTTATTGGCTGATAAATCGGTGCATCTCTAATTTTAAATTGCAGGAATGATTCACAACATCGCTGTTTTTGCTGTGTTTTGGATTAAATAAATGTAGCCCTGGTTGAGCATAAGAGACCAATCCCAACTTTTGAATGTAAAATAAAAATCTAAAGCACACATACAGTATGGCTGTACATCAGTTCAGATGGCAATTCAATACAGATACAAATCAGGCTAAAAATGCAACTCTCAGTTTTTTGCACCATCTTTCTATACACCACTGCACCTAAAAAGTCTTAAAGACCCCTGTTTTAAAGTATGTTCACTATTGCATGTTGCATTAGTATCCCATTAAGAGTATTTATGGCTTACATGTGTTGTGAAAACTGGATTTGTGGTCACAATAGCTTCTTGTAACTTCTAACACAAATTGCTTCGGACAGCATTCCTACAATTCCTCCGACTATTAAACAAATGCTTAATGAATTCCTTAGCAACAATTTTTCACTGTATGACTATTGAAAGGTATTATCATAAAGTGGCTATTCAGGCGTTTTCAAATCCCTCTTTTGTCTGCATTTTTTCTAAAACAAGTTTGTAACAGGGTGGTGTCGGTACCACAGAGTGATGCACACACCGGCAATGCCAGCTCCACCTGTCTGATCAAACATTTCATTGGGGTGTTGGAGATGTTGCACCGGTCCCTGACCTCAAGAATTCAACTTAGTCATCATCATTATAATTAATTTATAAGCTCATTATATTGATGCTAAGAACCTTTTTATAAACAAAAGGCCATAATTCTCATTTTTACACTATCAGGTCTTCGTATTTTTGCATGCCGCATGTGTCTGCCAGAACTGTATCAGTAATGGTTCTGCAGGGAACATGTTGTGTAAGCCTGTCCAAACAATTTCCACCCACTTCAGTCATTTGCCCCTCTGTCTATTTTTCTGTCTGCCTGGTCACGAGTCTGTCTGTCTCGGTGTGTCTCTACAGATCCGTCCCCACTGGTCACACCCTCACACACAGACACAAGCTCACGAATGTTCTGTGACCCCTCTGTGCATATGCATGCTGACGTGAGCAAACACGATCTCAGCTGGGAGATGAGAAATCCCATTCATTTCCTCTCGTTTTCCTTCCATGCCCCTCGTTTCCCTCCCCCTTCTAGTGTGCTGCTCTGCTGGAAAGTCCTGTAAGCTGAGGAAAACACTTCTGGCATTTCTGTTGGCAGCTGATCAAGCTGTGTATTTTCAGTTTCTGATTCTTGTAAGAAGCTTTGCAGCAGCTGACTGAGCCCGTCAGGATCGAGGAAGGGTGTGGAACGTAACCGTCATTAGGAGTCACAGTGGTGCAGCATTGCTACTCTGTGAACTTGCCATGAACTCCCTGCTCTTATATACTGTGCATAAAATATAGTGTTATTTCAGCTCCACTTTGTCAACAAACAGAAGGTGACTGTAGGTCATAATTTCTTAGGTTTATACTCTTTCTGTCTTCAAATGGTTGATAAATAAAGACTGCCCGATGGCCCATGGGCAGCGTAAACAGCGCTCTGGAAATTTGACGTAACTGTGTTGCCACGAAAGTTTATAATTTGCACATGTTTTTAAGCTTTGCCAGTTTAAATATTCAAGCGCAAGAAGACTCTAAAGAGAACTCAATTCAATATTTGCATGCTGTGTAAAGTTTTGTGTGTGCAACAGACATATGAAGTGTGCACACAGAAAGCCACCTCTCAGAGTGCAAATGCTGAATTGATTTCTTCTTGTGCTTATTCATACAAAATGATGTCAAAATGCCCATATTGGCGAGTATGCTTGTAAACAGTCTGTTATGTCTTAAAGGGTTAGTTCAACCAAAAATTCCGCAAATGTCGTTCCAAGACTTTTGTTCCTTTTCGGAACACAAATGAAGATCTTTTTGATGAAATCTGAGATATTTCTGTCCCTCCATTGACAGTCTATGCAACTACCACTTCAACGCTTCAAAAAGGTCATAAAGAGATTGTAAAACTAATCCATATGAATTGAGCGGTTTAGTCCAAATTTACTGAAGAGACACGATCACTTTATAACAGATTGAATTTAGTCTTTTATTCACATATAAACATTTATCAGCAAACATAAAAAGAGCTCAACCGAACTTGCTTAATGCTCGAGAACAAACCTCTTGCGGAAGCTCAAACGTGCTGCGTAACACATGAGAATGAACCTCATTGGTTCTCTCTTGCTTTAAGCAAACATGAGTGAGCTTCTGTTTACCACAACTGATGTGTGAATTGATGAATGTTTATATGAAAACAGTTATATTAAATTGTAATAATATTTTAAATAATATACATATATACACTGATCAGGCATAACATTATGACCACCTTCCTAATATTGTGTTGGTCCCATTTTTGCTGCCAAAACAGCCCTGACCCGTCGAGACATGGACTCTCTGAAGGTGTGCTGTGGTATCTGCACCAATATGTTAGCAGCAGATCCTTTAAGTTCTGTAAGTTGCGAGGTGGACCTCCATGGATCGGACTTGTTTGTTCAGCACATCCCACAGATGCTCGATTGGATTGAGATCTGGGGAATTTGGAGGCCAAGTCAACACCTCAAACTCGTTGTTGTGCTCCTCAAACCATTCCAAACTGTGATGCACTGTGTATTTGACACCTTTCTATCAGAACCAGCATTAACTTCTTGAGCAATTTGAGCTACAGTAACTCATCTGTTGGATCGGGCCACACGGGCCAGCCTTCGCTCCCCACGTGCATCAATGAGCCTCGGCCGCCCATGACCCTGTCGCTGGTTCACCATTGTTCCTTCCTTGGAGCACTTTTGATAGATACTGACCACTGCAGACCGGGAACACCCCACAAGAGCTGCAGTTTTGGAGATGCTCTGACCCAGTCATCTAGCCATCACAATTTGGCCCTTGTCAAACTCGCTCTCATCCTTACGCTTGTCCATTTTTCCTGCTTCTAACACATCAACTTTGAGGACAAAATGTTCATTTGCTGCCTAATATATCCCACCCACTAACAGGTGCCGTGATGAAGAGATAATCATATTCACTTCACCTGTCAGCAGTTATAATGTTATGCCTGATCGATGTATGTTTTTGGATCAAATAAATGCAGCCTTGGTGAGCATAAGGGACTTCTTTCAAAAAAAAAAAGAAAGTAAAAACGCACTGACTCCAAACTTTTGCACGGTACGTAAAATATTTTGCCATCAAACTACCCATTTACTGCTACTCATTGAAAAGATGATGAATTTGATTGCATTTTTGTTCTAAGCTATTTTAAGTACAATTATAACAACTTATCTAAGTACAGCATAAACTAGTATTAGCAGCTATTATTTTCACATGCTTAAGTAATGAGCAAGCACAAATGCCAATGACCTAAATAATCACCAAGGCTCAAATTTTATTGGTAGTCCATATGAGGCATCTTTCCCGGCCAGACTCGAAGGGCCGTTGGTCAGCTCTTGTTGACGGCCAGAACACTCTATTTTCCTCTATCCCCCCCTCTTTTCCTCCCTCATGCTCCTTGTTTAGAACAGTAATACACGGTATTCCCGCCGAGCACTCAAAGAGCGGGAATGTAGGAAGCATCTGGTGCCTGGTGAGATTACTCAGAGAGCCGGCACGTTGCCACCAGGTGTCCGTTAGAGGCAAGGGCTTTTTGATTTAATACTGCCGCTTGATTGGAAAGCTGGCGGGAACTGCCGCCTCACTTTGAACTCAAGAAGAAAGTCTGCCTGCAAAGCTGCACATATCAGAGCAGACTGTGACCAAACAGAATGATGCATACTTCAGATTCTCACTTGACCACTGTTTACATGCTGCTTCCTGGATTTATCAGTGCTTTTTAGATGCTTCAGGGACATACCAAAGAGATCAGAAGGAAAAAAGTATGGGAAGCATGCATGGTTTTTTTTGTTTGTTTTTTTTGTTTGTTTTGTGTGTGTGGTCTGTTAGTGAATAAGTTCAGTTTGTTAAAGGGTTAGTTCATCCAAAAATGAAAATAATGTAATCTATTACTCACCCTCATCATGTTGTTCCACACCCGTAAGACCTTCGTTCATCTTCAGAATACAAATTAAGATATTTTTGTTGAAATCCGATGGCTCAGTGAGGCCTGCATAGACAGCAATGACATTTCCTCTCTCAAGATCCATTAATGTACTAAAAACATATTTAAATCAGTTCATGTGAGTACAGTGGTTCAATATTAATATTATAAAGCGATGAGAATATTTTTGGTGCACCAAAAAAACAAAATAACGACTTATATAGTGATGGCCGATTTCAAAACACTGCTTCAGGAAGCTTCGAAGCGTTATGAATCAGCGTGTCAAATCAGCGGTTAGTATATTAGTATATCAGTTAGCATATTTTTCATTGTTAATTCATTTATTTTTATAATACTAATCTTAATATAGTCCGCATGAAATCAAAATTGACCCTATTTACTTTGTTAGTGCACATTATTAGTCTTGTGGTGAACAATTAATCCGTGCAATTTGATTCACAATTTTTTGTCTTTGTAATCTTTGATTAAAATCTGAAAATATACTTCCCTACTAGATTGGCCTTCCTATGAAGATATCAGTTTGACGGCTTGGGAAGTACATCCCCTCCAACTGTCAGTCTGCTGTGAGCTTTGATCGCGAGCTAAATGGAACACCCACTTTTATAGAGCCAATCAAATCCCAGCAGGAAAAAAACAAGCCACGCCCTCTATTTTTCTCATTCAAAATTCCGTTTCATTTGGAAAATACGTCACAATACTGAAATAAAGTCGGTCGCAGCTTCCGGTTCACTGCGACTTTAAAAATACATTAGTGTACTGTATATAAAGAAATGAACGTTTACCTAGATTAATAAATGCTGTAAAAGTGTTAGTCAACTAATGTTAACAAATTAAACCTTGTCTGTTTACTGAATACATTTTTATTGTTTTTGAATAGGCAGCACCTCAAAGTGGTTTAAAATGGAGCATAGGGACTCAGGGGTGGGGTGCAGTTTTCCACTGCCCCCCTTCCTCCTCCTCCTCTTCCTCACTGGATCAGAATTCCACAGAGTGGAGAAAGAGGCGCCTGTTTTGGAGACTCTCCTTGGTGCTGCAGACCGCACAGTTATGTGAAAGATCAGCGTGTGATTGCACGTGAGCCTGATTCCAGCTCAGAGAGAGAAAGTATGAGTGTGTATGTGTGTGTCTGTAAGTCATGGATAAGGGTTAATAATCCTGACTGACTCTGAGGAGAAAATAAAGATCCATAGGGAGTTCAGCACTCTGTCTTGTGACACGGTCTAAACCTCTTTGATTTAACCCACTTTTTGTAGAGTAAGCGTGTTGTAAAATGCCAATAAATGCACATCTGTGACCACACATTGGCAACCCTTTGTGAAAAAGAAGTACACTTTAGCATACTTTTAAAAAGAGTACTTATTCTGGAAATAATAATGTACTAAGAAAATACTTGAGTGCCATCTGATTGTAATGTTTTCAGACTCGTAATTGCAAGTTAATTGCAAGTAAGTGAAAATATCTTAGTAATATTTATAATTAAATGCAATTAGATTTAGAGTGCTTTTTAAAAAGCACTTAAGTACATTTCATAGGCAATACTTCATAACGCATTACAGTTAAAATTATATTTAAGGGTTAGTTCACCTTCGTTCACCTTCAGAACACAAATTAAGATATTTTTGATAAAATTCGATGGCTCAGTGAGGCCTGCATTGACAGCAAGATAATTAAAACTTTAAAACAGTGTTAAAACAGTTCATGTGACTACAGTGGTTCAACCTTAATGTTATGAAGCAACGAGAACAATTTTTGTGCGGCAAAAAAACAAAATAACGACTTTATTCAACAATAACTAGATGGGCGATTTCAAAACACTTCGAAGCTTTACAAATCTTTTGTTTCAGATCAGTGGTTCAGAGCAGGTATGAAACTGTCAGAGTCACATGATTTCAGTAAACGAGGCTTTGTTACGTCATAAATGTTTCGAAACATTTCGAAATTTCAATAGTTCACGTGACTTTGGCAGTTTGATTCACGCTCCGAACCACTGATTCGAAACAAAAGATTCGTAAAGCTTCGAAGCTTCATGAAGCAGTGTTTTGAAATCGCCCATCACTAGATATTGTTGAATAAAGTCATTATTTTGTTTTTTTGGCGCACAAAAAGTATTCTCGTCACTTCATAATATTAAGGTTGAACCACTGTAGTCACATGAACTGTTTTTGTTTTTAGTATCTTTCTGGGCATCTGAAAGTGTTAATTATCTAGCTGGCAATGCAGGCCTCACTGAGCCATCGGATTTCATCAAAAATATCTTAATTTGTGTTCTGAAGATGAACGAAGGTCTTACGGGTGTGAAACGACATGAGGGAGAGTAATTAATGACAGAATTTTCATTTTTTTGGTGAACTAACCCTAAAGTACTTTACAAGTGCTTCAATATGTTAATCAACACATCAGAATACAACAAAAGATTAAAACATTGATTTAAAATGTACTTTTTAAACTGACAATTAAAAAGTGCAAAAGTGTGCTTATTGTGTTCATAAACAGTCATGAAACTGTACACGGTAAAAAAAAAAATATTTTCATGATTTATAATAAAAATTTTTGACATTCTTTTGTCAAATCAACTTAGATAATATAGTTCAGATAACATAATATTTTGAGTTTCTATTGATTAAACCAATCGCCTTCACTGTATTAACTCAAATTTTTAATTTCAATGAACTCAAAATTTCAAGGCAACCAGGTAACTTACTTTTTTAAGTTAAACCAACAATCTTTTTTAATGTACTCAATTTAAGTACAATGAAGTGTTCTTTTTTCGTAAATATTAGATTATCTGCAAGTATAGCTTTTTCAAAATGTATACTTGTAAGATTTGAAGTACACTACAAGTGCACATTAAATGCAATTAAGCGCACTTCTTTTTCACAAGGGTAATCCAATAGAAATCGTATCAGTTTTTCAAACTAGCAGATCTAGATCATGCAATTGCACGTCGGATATGCATTTCATCCAAATATTTGTGTCATATATACTTGGGCAGTAAGATGAAGACTGTACATTGACTACGCAAAACCCAGCTGTAGCTTGATGATAACTGCACATGTAAACGTACTTTGCCTAATGCACCGCCTTGTTTTAATCTACACTGGTGCAGTATTAAAATTAGCTGCAATGCAGTCTGTTTGTTGTAGTGTAAGTATAATGCATCTGTGTAGATTCACTTTTTCTAGCACACTTCTAGTTGCCAACTACAAAAACAATCTTAGTCGAATTGAAATTTATATTTGCATATTAAAATCAAATGACCAAGTATTCAGTTGCAACATTCTTATTTATACCCAAATAGACTGAAGCTAAATGTTTCACTTTTGTGCATGCAAAACTTTTCAGTAGACGAGATTAAATTGCAGCAGCCTACATGGAGCCTACTTAGTACACACTATGGCTCTGTGTATCCAAATCTTGTGCCTTTTAGCAGTTTTCCTGTGAGGGTTTTCTTTTTAAAAAAAGGAAGATGTGGTTGGAAAAAATTGTGAAGGGAGACATCGTCCTTTATGAGACCTGTATGTTTGAATCAATATGCCAATGTATTCTAAGAGTGCTGCAATTATGTATGCAGGGCTGCTGTGCCCATTTCCTGGAATGCAGCACACGGAGCCGTGAAAGAGACTGTGTTTGCTGTGAGAAGACAAAGCCCAGGCACTAAGCAACATGTGTTTAGAACTACGGCCCCTTCTAGGAACGTCCTGGAATGCCAGGGGTGCTGCGCTGGTTTGGGAGCGCGTGCGTGGAGCAAAGGGAGGGGGGCGTATAAGGAGTGTGTTTGTCTACAGAAAGAAGCAGACCTTTCACTGCCTCCAGTGTTTCCTCTGTTTCTGCGGTTACTTTGATAGTCACCTCTCTGTGGGTGTGCTGATATTAAAATTGACTTGGTGTTGCTAAGTGGTTTTTCAAATGACCTTTTGGAGGATGTTGTTGTATGAAAGGCTTGTATTTAAAGAGATAGGGATCGTTTTCTCACCCTCATGTTGTTTCAAAGTGTGACTGAGTTTCTTCTGTGGAACTCAAAAATATATATTTTTTTTCTTTAGGGACAATGGGGTCCAGTATTTTTATGGAAAACAGTTGAAACATTCTTCAAAATCATGATGGAAATGTTCTGAGTCTTATTTTGTTATCCCTTTTTAATTTAAGAGTGCGCATTCTTCCCTCATGCGTTTTGTTTTCAGAACACTTGGTCCTAAAATAAGGAGGGAGAAGATAAGCCGGTGTGCTTGGCCTCAGAGGACAGCCGCACCTGTTTTCAGTTGTACCGTTAGACTGATTGATGGGCCTCCTGAACTGGGTGGTCTGAACTGATGCTTCGTGGTAGTTGTGTGGTCGGAGCTGTCTGACAAATATCTTGATTGACATATCATTTATATGGACTTTCTCAAAAATAAAGATTCTGTTTACTCACCCTCATATTGTTCCAAACCTGCACTACTTTCCTTTTTCTTCAGAACACAAAATATATATTTTAAAGAATGTTTTTGTCCTTATACTGAAAGTTAGTGCGGTTCAAAATAGTATTGTCAAAAATGTATCAGTACTGAAATATCTGAAACGGTATATTTCTGCCATATCGATACACTGATACCAGCTGTGCGTCTTCTTTCTGATGGCAAATTGACACATGCCCGCCTCCTGTCACTCTTTCATCTCATTCGCTCCGGTTACATAGCGCTTGTATTGCACGTAATTGTAGTCATTCACACAGGTTTCGCACTCACACCAAAAGCGCACGCACCACTGAAATATATAAGTGATGCTCTCATAAAGCCACCTCTCAAACAGTTCACGAGTACCAAATTCATTTCTTTTTCATGGCTTATTGTGCTTAAACAGTCAACTACATGCAAAAGTATGTTAAAATGCCATCTTGCTGAGAATTCAGGACAGTTTTGGAACGTAAATAGTTGAGAGAAAATGCATTTTGTGTAACAGTATATTGGATCCATGCATAAGCTCTTAAAGTGACAGCAGCCTAATAAACCTGCTGCTGTCTGTCATGTTAATAAAAGAACAAAAGAGAAAATCACTCTATGCTCTTGACTAAGTCAAGTCAAGTCACCTTTATTTATATAGCGCTTTTTACAATGCAGATTGTGTCAAAGCAGCTTTACATTGATAACTGGTACATTATTTTTGCTGCACAGCAGCTCTTCAAGAATAGTGTCAATGCAGGCAGATCAAAGCACTGTTGAATAAATGTCAAGAAAACTGTTGAATATCAAATGTCAAGTCAAATGTCAAGTTTTAACTTTAATTGTAAGCATTAATCTGTATTTAATTTTTACAATGAAAACTATTTAGTTTTATTTTACTTATTTGATTGATTAATCTCTGTAGTAGTCTGTTTTGTTTTTTTGTAAATGTAGTTCAATGATTCAGATAAAGCCTCCCTGTTCTGTGTGTAAGCTATTACAACAAAATCACCCAAATTATTGAAAAAATTATGAGATAATAGCAAATTATCTGTATTATCTGTACCTTTTTCAAGGTATTGTAAATTTCAGTATCGTGACAACACTAGTTCAAAACAACATTGTAACACTGACTTTAATTGTATGGACAACAAAAATTATAATAATACGATGACATCATCTTTTGAGTTCTGCAAAATACATTATAGTTTGGAACAACATAAGGGTGAGTAAATGTTGACAGTTTTTAATTTTGGGTGAACTATCCCTTTAATTATGACACTTTTATTTGTACTCCCTGCATGCCATTTTGAGATTTTGTTCAAAGGCATGTAGTGAGTTTGAAAGCACCTCAAGAAGCATTTTATTACATAGATTGTCCATAGGTCATACTGCACATTCTTTAAATGCTGCTTTCATTTTAATATTGTTGCATCTGTGTTTTCTTGTAGAATTTTCTCCTTTTACTTGGCACGATAACCGATGGCAGAGAATGTCGACGACTAATAACATAGCCCAGGCCAGGAAGTTGGTGGAGCAGCTGAGGATCGAGGCAGGCTTCGAACGTATTAAGGTACACAAGGTTTCATTATTTGGTAAAACATGTTTGCTTTCAACCCATAGCAATAGCTTTTTTTTTTGTTATTGATACGTTGGAGGCATGACAAAGTGGTTACTACCTTGGCTTGAACTGTGGTGCTCATATGAGAAAAACAGTTTGAATACTACACTGTAAAAAAATATCTTGTTATATGTAGAGTAAAAGATAGCAACTGTGGTTGCCAGAAATTCACCATAAAAATGCTTTGACAATGAATCTGATATTACGGGATGCCTGTTTATTTTACAGCTTATAACTGTATATTTTATGAGGTGATGTAATGTTAATATACAGTACCTGTCACCTGCTTTTTACATTAAAATATACTGATACCCACCATAATAATAGAAAGCAACATGATGAATCAGAGTTCATCATAAGCAGCCTGTCCCCAACACATGACCAATACTCATATATATAGATGATGCACAGGCTCATACACACAAATACAAAACAAATAAAAAAAAATGCAATAAACATTAAATAAACATAAAAATGTAACACAAAATACCATAATGTATATTACTGATCATAAAAAATAAGAAAAAAAAATATTTCCATAAAATATGATGATATGTGAAGTGTCATGCAGAGACTTTTGGGAATGTCCTTTTACTGTTTTTCAAACCATAAATTTGACGTATTTAATTTGACATATAATGAGATATTAAACCTTTTACAACTTTTCACTCTATATGGTAACCAGATAACGGGTATTTACTGTGGCATTTTAAAGGCCCTGATATACTTCAAGCAAAATTGAAGAACAAATGTCATTTCGAACAAAATCAGGGAAGTTCGATTTGGGAGTTCAAAACAGCTTGTCAAAGCGAATTCTACTGAAAAGTTTGCTACGGCTGGTAAACACCTTCGAAAAACCATTGGTCCGTGGTGATTGCATAATGAGTAGGTATATGTGCGCTGAGGCTCTGCCTTCTTTCACGTGGAAATCTTTTCCGGTTTATTTCTCCTGTTCAGTCGGTCGAGGTCAGACGTCCGCAAGTGAAAACATGAACACACAGGATAGTAGTAATGGGAGAAATGAAGCTTTTCAAAGCTTCAAATTAATTGAACCAATTTCTGCACAAAATAATTCACTGTTTCGAAGTAGGGCTGGGCGATATATCACATGCGATTGTCACGCGCATTTCGTCAGTAAAGCCAGTTCCCTGATTACCGCTAAATCGCCATCACATGCTTTCAAATGGAGCGGCATTTAATAGACAGAGCCATAGATCACTGACAAGCTACGCAATATTGCGTTCATTATCGCAGATGAATCGCCTTCGATTATGAACGCGATATTGCGTAGCTTGTGATGGCGATTTAGCGGCAATCAGGGAACCGGCTTTACTGACGAAATGCGCGTGACAATCGCATGCGATATAACGCCCAGCCCTATTTCGAAGCGTTCGAAATGCCACACACTGGAGACCCCTGCTAGTCACAACAGTGTAAATACGCACTCCCAACCACTGATTCGAAACAAAATATTCATAAAGGTTTCAAAGCTTCATGAAGCAGTGTTTCGAAAGTGCCCATCACTATTGGAGAGCCGCTTTATAGTAGAAAATGAAGTTGTACTTCTGATGAAATGAGACACAGTTTTTCTTGTTTAAAGGAACACTCCACTTTTTTTGAAAATAGGCTCATTTTCCAACTCCCCTAGAGTTAAACAGTTGAGTTTTACCGTTTTCGAATCCATTCAGCCGATCTCCGGTTCTGGCGGTACGTATTTCGAACTTCGTTTTACCCATAATTAAAGAACGAAAAAGAACTTCGCCATGAGTATATCGGGGTGCAATGTGTAAATTTTAGCGGCATCTAGAGTTGAGGTTGTGAACCCCTCGTACCCCTCCCTTTTGGAGAAGCTACGGTGGCCGTCTGGCCGACACAAGACAAAGATGTCGTTGTCTGAGACAGCAGAGAGTAGTCTTTGTGAAGCAATTCGGTTTCTTACTTCTAACAAAGAATGGTCTCTGCTTCTAATAAACCAGATGACGACTACTACTACTACTACTACTACTACTTTGTGTGTATTCAACATAGTGACGATGCAAGCCTCTAAAAACACTAATGATTTAGAAGAAGAACAACAAAGTGACGAAGCGCACTCTGTAGAGCAGTTTGTCCGTTTAGGGCTACTGTAGAAACATGCTGGTGCATAATGGCGACTTGACATGGAGGGGGGACCCGCGGTGCATGAAGATAGAAGTGGCTCATTCAAGGGCCTGTACACACCGGGACGAATATCGCACGCGATTATCGCCTCGTGACTAAACAAAGGGCGCCAATGTGAGTGTGCACACCGACGCGAAAAACGGCAGGCGTAAAAGCGTAATTTTTTTAAAAATGCCTCGGGTTCGTTTTTTTGGTTTGACGCGTCACGTTAAAAACTGGCAGACCAATGAGATTGGCGGATTTGTTCATGTGCCTGGAGCTGCTGAAGTTACAGTAAAACATGACTTGGTGACGCTCAAGCACAAAATGGTCTTGCCTAGCACAGATTGATACCAAGACGACGAAGAGGAAGTAAGTAGACGAGGAAGACCCATACAAACTATCTCTGCGTCTCAAACAGCTCCCTAGCTTCCTAGGTCGTGTAAATGAATGTCCCTGATCAGTGCCCTGACTACTGAACTAGGGAGCTGATTGCGATGCACACTGTAGGTGCTCTGCCAGTTCTTGGCCACACCAATAGATGTGTATTATTTCTGTATTTTTACTGTTTTTTTCCCTTTTACATTCAAGAAATATAGTTGAGAATGTCTGTTTCATAAATATGTTTATTTGCACTACCGTTCACTTGCACTACTGTCATTGTGACTTCGTTTCTGACTACCATCTCCTCATGTCATGTATATGCCATTTTATATCTGCATATTTATCTTCTTTAACTTTTTATTAATATCATAAATATGTTTATTTGCACTACCGTTAAGTACAAGCGCCATATACTGTCAGGGAGTGCACGTTCTGCACATCGCCAGTGAAAATCGCTTGGGTATGAACACAAAAAACTTCTCGAAAATCGCTGGCGATAAACACGTACGATATTCGTCCCGGTGTGTACAGGCCTTAAGCTAATAAAAACAATGATTCATTATGTAAGGTCTTTATGCACCACTGAAAACATAGTTTATGTACAGTACAGTCCAAAAGTTTGGATCCACTAAGATTTTTAATGTTTTTGAAAGAAGTTTCGTCTGCTCACCAAGGCAGTAAAAAACAGTAATATTGTGAAATATTATTACAATTTAAAATAACTGTGTACTATTTAAATATATTTGACAAAGTAATTTATTCCTTTGATGCAAAGCTGAATTTTCAGCATCATTACTCCAGTCTTCAGTGTCACATGATCCTTCAGAAATCATTCTAATATGCTGATTTGCTGCTCAATAAACATTTATGATTATTTTCAATGTTGAAAACAGTTGTGTACTTTTTTTTTTTCAGGATTCCTTGATGAATAGAAAGTTCAAAAGAACAGCATTTATCTGAAATACAAAGCTTCTGTAGCATTATACACTACCGTTCAAAAGTTTGGGGTCAGTAAGACTTTTTATTTTTATTTTTTTGAAAAGAAATTAAAGAAATGAATACTTTTATTCAGCAAGGATGCATTAAATCAATCAAAAGTGGCAGTAAAGACATTTATAATGTTACAAAAGATTCGATTTCAGATAAACACTGTTCTTTTGAACTTTCTATTCATCAAATAATCCTGAAAAAAATATTGTACACAAATATTTTGTACAATTGTACACATTAAATGTTTCTTGAGCAGCAGATCATCATATTAAAATGATTTCTGAAGGATCATGTGACACTGAAGACTGGAGTAATGATGCTGAAAATTCAGCTTTGCATCACAGGAATAAATTACTTTGTGAAATATATTCAAATAGAAAACAGTTATTTTAAATTGTAATAATATTTCACAATATTACTGTTTTTTACTGTATTTTAATTAAATAAATGTAGCTTTGGTGAACAGACGAAACTTCTTTTAAAAACATAAAAAATCTTAGTGGTTCCAAACTTTTGGACTGTACTGTATATTATGTTGCATTTCTGTCAGTAGATCCTCCCAAATTTTACACATAGCACCTTTAACAGTATTCTTCTGTTAAAATTACAAATTTACAAATCTCCCTCCCCTTCATTTTCAGTCCTCTTTTACTCTTTTTAAAGTGAAAGTGACAAAAATAAAATAGGAAGAAAGATTTTTATCACTTGCACTCAGATTTTGACGATAGTCTTTCACTCTGTATCAACATCTCTCTCTGTCTTTTCCCCAGGTGTCTAAGGCTGCTGCAGACCTCATGAGTTACTGTGAGCAGCATGCCCGCAGCGACCCTCTGCTGGTGGGGGTTCCCACCTCAGAGAATCCTTTCAAAGACAAGAAGCCTTGCATCATTCTATAGCTACTCTGTCTATCCCAGCTACCCCAGTCCCACTTTAACCGACGCCCATCCCCAGTCAATGGGCAATTCAGTCCAACACTTCTTTTTACCTGGTATTCTCCAGAAAATAAACGCCACACTCTCTCGGTAAAAACAAAAAGGGGCGATATCTGTATACCTAGCGTCATGTAGCCCGGCGTTGAGTGAATCTATATGAATGAATCTGCACAGCGCGCCTGTTTACGTTCATGCATATAGATGCACTTAACAGGAGGTGGCAGATTTGGAATTTCTAAACTGTTTCAAAAGATTACACAGAGACTGAGAGATCCTCCAGCATGTTTTTTCAGTGCAGCAGCTGACCTTGTTACCATAGGTGATGGAGGAGAGTAAAGGAAGACAGTCATGGTTATGCTGACTGACTAGCTGGCTAGCCCAGTCACACTGTAGTAAACGGTTGTTCAGTATTAACCCTGCATTGTTACGTCGAATCTGCAAGCTAAAGGTTCATTTTAGATTTGTATGGCCAAAATTGAATCCAGGTATGCTTATCTTTATCAAAACCGCACATTTCATGTTCTACAAAAGGGATTCAAGACATTAACCAGAGTTGCCAATATTTTTACATGGTTTTTTTTTTTTTTTCTTCCTCAGTCCGTTTGTGAGCTGTAGTTTTTCTTTTCATCGATTAAAACTCATTAGGATTAATTCTTTGTTTTTTTTCTAATGTTTATACTATCCTCAAACACTAAGTTATAAAGGAATGATTTTATATAATGCAGAAAATATATTTACCTAATACTATCCTTCCCAGCCCCCTCCTAAAGTGCAGTTCTATATAAAAATGTGAGCCCTATTATTTGTGAAATACAAGCTGAAGGCCAAAATTTGGTATCAAATAATAATGAATATTTACTATCCTAACAGCAGAGGCTTGGACATGCCCCATAAAATGTAGTCGTTTTAAAGTCCAAGCCCCTGCAAAGGCCGTTTTTGTTTTTCTCTGAAACCAAACTTGATTGTAAAATCCATACAGAAGGAAAAAAAAATGTATAAACTTTCTTTTGGATATGTTCAGAGGTGTTAACTTTGAGAATAGCTGTTTGGATTTGTTTTTGTTCCAATTTCTTCTTTCTATGGAAACATGGAATCTGGTCATTGAGTATGAAACTGTACAGTGTTTGATAACTAAAGCGCATTCATTTTTTTTTTTTTTTTTTTTTTTTTTTTTTGTGGATGTTTTATCTTTTTGTAATCTTTGTGTAATATTTCCGTTTCTTCCATCATTCATATTTAACCATCGAGTTTGTCCTCTTTAAGGTGAGGCAAAAGACACGAGCGAAGGATTTGATGGACGGCTTCAGTGCTTGCACATGTGATAGTAAAAGGGTTACCTGCTCCCTCTGAGGGAATGTGGAACAGATTGTTGACACGATGCCCACACAAGGTGCTTAAGGCGTTGTTCGAGGCACGCTTCATGAGGTGGTCCGTGTTGTTAAGTCTATCTAAAGGGCAGGATGTTCAGTGTTATGCAACCGGCCGTCGGGTTTGGCTCGACCTAAACGGTCACATGCAAAAGATGAGTGGCATGGTCAACCCACAACTGAATGTTCAATGTGTACTCACCGAGAGTGTTTTGGGTCACCAAAAGTGACGGTTTTGCATGTGAGGATCCCGGAACAGTCTTCAGATAAGTGCTAAAAACAGAATTCCCCCATTGTCCCGCTTCATTTGCTGGAAAATAACAACATAATGCAGGAAAAAGGGTCCCGTAGTGGGACAGAGGGGGTTTGTGCTGTTGAACTGTCATCAGCTCCTGTATTAAGAATGACTAAGGCATGCGGAGGTCACGAGATGCTATGAGTCATCCAGCAAACAACAGAATCGCTCAGTGGACAGAGCTGCTCCAGCGACATCACTTCCTGTCAATCCTGAACAGAGCAGTGTAGTGGCTTTTTTCATTTCAAAATAACTTGAGAGAGATGGAGAAAAAGCATCGTATTATATAATGAATGATTAGAATTGAATCGCTTCAGGTGTTGCATTAATTCTGACTTTTCCATTGCTAGCCATGTTATTGCAAAGGAAGAGCCACACTGAAGTCCGCATTTCAGGCCAAGTGCGAAGTACTCAAAGCTAGCACTACTTTTGACCAGTCACCAAACTCGCTGTACCACATGTGATGGAATTACACTGGAGCAAACACTGTGAACGTCAGCTAAGTTAGCTTGTAAGCATTGAGTTCTCCACCATCTTGACTCACAGTGTCGCTTACATCCTTGAGTAACACCCCACACTTAGGTGTTATAAGAAAACGTCTTGCTACATTGTGAGACCCGTTGTTTGCGAGCGCCAGGACACGTGAGCGTCGCGCGCAGCGAGAACACTTAAGGTGCTCAGAAGGCCGTGATACCTTAACCTCAATTCCTCGTTCCCAGACGTTGTTCGACTTCACACACCATCGAGCTCTTTCATGACCATGAGAGGTGAGATTTAGGCTTTGTGTGGGTAATATCTGTAGCCGAGTCCTTAGCCAGTAGATTTCAATCTCAGCCTGTCCCATTAACTTTGTGTTTTTTCCTGTGTATGCATATGTATCTTTCTGCCTTGATTATGAAGAAATATATCTATTTTTTGTAATTGTTCTTCTCGGATGTGCCATAAATCATGTTTTCTTGCACAATGTTAATATTTTGTGGATATTGCTGTTTAAAAATGATGATATCGGAAAAAGTAGATGAAATAAAATAAAGACAAAATGTTACTCTGCATTGATGCGGATCTGTTTATTCAATGTGTTTGACTGATTTGTTCTAAGCAAATGGTGTAACGGTACAATTTATGAAAACAGATGTAAATTACATAATTTTTTTAATTATTAAATATGTTGTGCAAATATGTTTTGGGGTATTTTGCAGTCCCATTTGCATTCATTTCTGCAAAACCAAATGAATTTGCAAAAGTAATGATTGTTTTCAAACAGGTTTCCTATCTATCTATCTATCTATCTATCTATCTATCTGTGCTTTTTATATCTACCCTTTATCTTATTTCTTTTTTTTATTGCTTTTACTGCTGTTTTCTGCATAATAATTAGATAATTATGGCAATAAGAACATAATGTTTACTAATAATATGAATACTTATAAGAATAATATTTTAGCTCAAATATTACAGTAGCCTACTGTGCAAAAATCTTAGGCCACCATTAGATGTTGTTTTAGCAATGATAAATACTGATTTTTGCAACGCAATCTCATACCAATTCGTAGCTACATATTTTACGAGGTGGCTAATTCGTACAAACTCACTTGTACGAATTCATATGATTTGTCTAAACCCCAGTGACGGGTAGGTTTAGGGGCGGGGTTAGGGGTAGGTCATTCATACGAATTCATTCGAATTTGGCAACTCATAAAATATGCACGATTTAGCATAAAATGTACAAATTTGTATGAATTAAAGGATTAGTCCACTTTCAAATAAAATTTTCCTGATAATTTACTCGCCCCCATGTCATCCAAGATGTTCATGTCTTTCTTCAGTCGAAAAGAAATGAAGGTTTTTGATGAAAACATTCCAGGATTATTCTCCTTATAGTGGACTTCAATGGACACCAAACGGTTGAAGGTCAAAATTACAGTTTCAGTGCAGCTTCAAAGAGCTTTAAACGATACCAGACGAGGAATAAGGGTCTTATCTAGCGAAATCATAGGTCATTTTCGAAAAAAATATAACTGTATATGCTTTATAAACACAAATTATCTCCTTGCACATGCTTCCGCTTTCCGCATTCTTCAAAATGCTTACGCTGTATGTCCTACGCCTTCCCTATTCTACTTACAGAACGAACGCGGCGGCGGTTTCGTTTTTTTCCGTAAGTAGAATAGTATAAATATGGAATAGTCATTAAAACATTGCTAAAACAACAAAGCTGGTGGTGGCCTAGACTTGTGCACAGTACTGTATATCATCTATTCTAACAATTAAAGTATGAATGGCTTTTATGTAAAAAGTCAAATAATTCCATAGAAATATTACATTAATTCACTTACCAATGGCATACTAGATGACAATGTTGAACCAATATTGCAGTATCTGTGAAAAATACCGGTAAAAAAAAACTAAAACATTCACACTTAAGATTTAAAGGATTAGTCCACTTTTAAATACACTTTTCCTGATAAATTTACTCACCCCCATGTCATCCAAGATGTTCATGTCTTTCTTTCGACAGAAAGACATGAACATCTTGGATGACATAGGGGTGAGTAAATTTATCAGGAAAAGTGTATTTAAAAGTGGACTAATCCTTTAAGGGCACATGCTTTGCAATGCTTTTTTATGTTATTCATGCTATGCACATTTTGAAATAGATGAGATCTTATATAATGCTGTTGACTTTAGGTTTTCATTTTAGACTTGCACAAATATTCCTAAGGACAGTGTCTATACAACAAATCTGCCGATCTGTTTTTGTGCTCTAGATGTGGTCACCCTGTAAGTCACTGACTGTTCTACAGTACATCTATATTTATAAAATAAGACATGAAAGAGAATAAAGGGTGCAAAAGTGAAATTGGAAACAGACTGTTACAATAAAGCCAGAGTGACTAAACTGGTAGATGGTAAACAACCTGGAGCTGCATGTGAGTAAGAGTGTGAGTATCTTGTAGTATTCTGCCCTGACATGTGAGTATGGAGGGAGTGGAGTCTGAGCATGTGTCAAATTCACATTAGGGTAGGGCCAAAACAACTCCCAGCTCAGCTGCTCTTTTCAGGGGAGGACAACAGAGCTCAGGGTGGTACATGAAACTGGGGATGTTACATAAGTGGAGAACGTGTGTGCAGACATTGACAACCATAGGACAGAGAAAGGAAAAAATGTTCTTGAGGTCAACTATGGGGACATTTGTCCTCTGTTTTGTTTTGGCATGCACTTACTCTTGCAATCGGCTGCGGGTGACTAAACATCCATGCAAAAAATTCTGCAAAAATACCTGATCTTTATGTACAAGCTTAAAGAGAAAACATGCAGCAGGGTGGGGCAGAAAAAACAAGGGGGATTATGAGGGACAGGCAGTGTTTTTGTGGTGGAAAAATGACAGTGACCACCATCAGCTGTTGTTGTTTTGCACGCTGCAAAGGTGTTGGTTTTGCTAGGATCGAGTCTGTATCATTAACACGCAGTTGCAAAGCAATAGTTAACGTCTTAAGGGCTTAAGACTGATCCGTGAGCATGTGCAAGTGTATGCATGCTTGCCTTTGTTTACTACGGCTAGTGTGCTGCAGACACTGGAAAAACTGCCTGTCGGACTGAGTAGCCAAAACAGAGGATTGTATTTTTTTTTTTTTTTTTTTTTTTTGACAGTTATTAATTTCTAAAACATATTTTGTCTTGATTCAACTTCAACAACAAGAGAGATCATAAGAAATATTTTAGAAGTGTTGAGATAAATATTTCATGATGTAGTCTAATTGCATTTTCATACTGAGGTACAATGGATGCATTGCTAATCAGTCAATATTATTATTATTTTATATTAAATGATATATTTTTAATAATATTAGCATTATGTTTATTCATATATAAAAACTGTAAAATATTAATACAATTTAAAACACCTGTTTTCTGTTTGAATATATTGTAAAATGTAATTTATTTCTGTGATGCAAAGCTGAATTTTCTTTCAGTCTTCATTGTCACATGATCCTTCAGAAATCATTCTATTATGCTGATTTGCTGCTCAAGAAACATTTCTTATTATTATCAATGTGCTGTTTAATATTTTTGTGGTAAATGTGATCAGTTCAATGTGTTCTTGCTGAATAAATGATTAATTTCTTTCTTTCAAAAGAAAAAAAAAACCAGAAATGACAAAAATTTGAATGGTAGGCATCTTTTAATTTCATTATTGGATATATTGGTTGATATTGAATGTTACACTTATTTAAAGTTAATCTTTAAAAATGTGTAGATTGTTAAATTTTTAGCATCTCAAAATGAATATATATTTTTCATACTGTACATTATAATCTTAAATATTTTAATTTTTGATGTTTTGGGTTTTTAGAGTTTTTAGAAAGTTTGAGGTTTTATTATTATATTTAATTTTATTTATTTATTTATTTATTTATTTTGACAAAATAGTATACCTGCCATTAATATCAGCCATTTATCTGTTATCATCCATGACATGAAAATAATTCTTAGCTTATTAATATCAGCCAAAATTTTAATATCGGTGCTTCCCTATACAATGCAAATATACACTTTACAGAACAGCAAAACATGGGATCATGCAAGGGGGAACAATAACAGAGGCCTCAGTTGTGCACAGACGCCCTGTCTCTCTCACTGCAAATGTTCAGTAATGTTGCCTGGCAACATCACTCAAAAGGTTGCCATGTTTATCGACAGTATAAAGATTGATGATGATTCATACTTTCATTGCAACCAGCAGAGCGTACAGTAAGTGATACATAGATATGTACAGCATGACTAAATCATTCGGTCAGCATTCTGCATGATTTTATCGGTGGTGGTATTTTGAATGGCTTTAGGCCTACGTCAGCCGTACACAGAGTGTGCATTTATTATGCTATCAGATGATCAAAACAGACGTTCCCTGAGCCTGTTGTCTGCCCGGCCTGCACAAACCTGATGTTGGAGGGGGTGGATGAGACTGGATGGGGGGACAGAAAAGAAAGACGGTTGCTTTCTGTCATGCCACATTCCACCACCACCTACAGCTTCCTATGGAAGACGTGTTATGAATATTTTACATTGTAAGTTCTGACACTCCCCATAAAATCCATTTAGTCTCGTGACAAAAATGCACTCCTGGCACCCGTCGCTGTCCTGCCCTGGCTCCTCAGGAAAGACTACTATCCTCTACAGCCTTAACCAGTCATGCATTACTAAAGTCATTAGTAAAGGATGGGCATGGGTAGATGCTGGAAACAAAAAGCTTTGGAATTTAGATTTGCTTGCTGTCTCTCCACAAGTTAAGCTAGTTTTTATCACATTTCTTCTACAATAGGCCTTCCTCTATTTGGCATGCAGGCACATTCTCCACTACAAACTGATTTTCTCCTTAACACTAATCCTGTTCTCATAACTTTGGCAAAATAACATGTTTTACCTTGCCTTGACTGAAAGTCGGAGATTATAAGTGTGCATCTGTGTGGAAAATTTTAATTAAGGACACTTACTCAAAGATGCTGCATGTACATTTTTTTGACTGTATTAAAGCATAAAAATACCACAATAGGTTTGAAGAAGTTCACATACTCTAACCCTAACCCTTTTTTTTAAATGAAAAACAATGCTACAGCAAGTTCTTCTACTTTGAAATGTGTGTTCCGGTTCGGAACTTCTGTTTTTGTTTTGGTACATGTGATCCCACCCACTGCCAATTTACCCAATAGTATTTAGACACCCTGGGTTGCCAGTTGGCGGAAGACACAGCATATTGTATCCACAGAAGCCAGCGAACAAACTAGGTCAGAGGTCACAGATTCTACCTGACCTAAAAAGCTTCGCCATCCATCTAAAAAGCTCTATGGCTTGATCGCCTTTCATTATCAATTGCGCTTGCTCCTGTTGCATGTCTTCAATCCGGCAACCTGCGTGAGTGTCGAGTCTGAGGAGGAGGAACTCTCTCCAATAAATTTGGACTGCAGTACCCATTTCAACCACTAGCTGTCAATATTACATACTGCACCTTTAAAGGGATAGATCAAAAAAATGATAAGACTTTCTTTTTGTGTGTGCAAAAATAAATATACAAAGTTCTAGATAGCGCAGGCTGGTCACTCAATCTGCTTGCAAGCACATCATTCTCTATAGGGCACAGCTGATCAGTTCCTGCTGTATCAGTAGCCAATGAGCTCACTGCTCAACCTTTAAATACTTGGTCAGCATTTGCTGTAGCAGTTGCAAAGTGCTTTCAGAAACCCTCCACCTTCCCCAGCTCCTGTATAGATCTGCTACGTATAATTCACGTGTGCTATATTGTACAGCAGCAGCATGTCTTACTTGCTCACAGTAGCGTGTTGTGTATGTATTGGCAGTAGCAAGTCCTGTACTTGCTCTGCAGCAGCAGCAGCAATAACAGCAGCGGCAATAACAGCAGCAGTAATAGCAGCAGCAGGAGTAATAACAGCAGCAGCAACAATCACAGCAGCAGCAGTAATAGCAGCAGCAGGAGTAATAACAGCAGCGGCAGTAATAACAACAGCAACAGCAGTAATAGCAGCAGTGGCAGCATTAACAGCAGCAGCAGTAATAGCAGCAGCAGCAGGAGTAATAACAGCAGCGGCAGTAATAGCAGCAGCAGTAACAATCACAGCAGCAGCAGCAGGAGTAATAACAGCAGCGGGAGTAATAGCAGCAGTGGCAGTAATAATAGCAGTGGCAGCAATAACAGCAGCAGTGGCAGCATTAACAGCAGCAGGAGTAATAACAGCAGCAGCAACAATCACAGCAGCAGCAGTAATAGCAGCATCAGCAGCAGGAGTAATAACAGCAGCGGCAGTAATAACAACAGCAACAGCAGTAATAGCAGCAGTGGCAGCATTAACAGCAGCAGCAGTAATAGCAGCAGCAGCAGGAGTAATAACAGCAGCAGCAACAATCGCAGCAGCAGCAGCAGGAGTAATAACAGCAGCGGCAGTAATAGCAGCAGCAGTAACAATCACAGCAGCAGCAGCAGGAGTAATAACAGCAGCGGGAGTAATAGCAGCAGTGGCAGTAATAATAGCAGTGGCAGCAATAACAGCAGCAGTGGCAGCATTAACAGCAGCAGGAGTAATAACAGCAGCAGCAACAATCACAGCAGCAGCAGTAATAGCAGCATCAGCAGGAGTAATAACAGCAGCGGCAGTAATAACAACAGCAACAGCAGTAATAGCAGCAGTGGCAGCATTAACAGCAGCAGCAGTAATAGCAGCAGCAACAATCACAGCAGCAGTAATAGCAGCAGCAGCAGGAGTAATAACAGCAGTGGCAGTAATAGCAGCAGCAGTAACAATCACAGCAGCAGCAGCAGGAGTAATAACAGCAGCGGGAGTAATAGCAGCAGTGGCAGCATTAACAGCAGCAGCAGTAATAGCAGCAGCAGCAGCAGCAATAACAGCAGCAGCAATAACAGCAGCAGTAATAGCAGCAGCAGGAGTAATAACAGCAGCAGCAACAATCACAGCAGCAGCAGTAATAGCAGCAGCAGGAGTAATAACAGCAGCGGCAGTAATAACAACAGCAACAGCAGTAATAGCAGCAGTGGCAGCATTAACAGCAGCAGCAGTAATAGCAGCAGCAGCAGGAGTAATAACAGCAGCGGCAGTAATAGCAGCAGCAGTAACAATCACAGCAGCAGCAGCAGGAGTAATAACAGCAGCGGGAGTAATAGCAGCAGTGGCAGTAATAATAGCAGTGGCAGCAATAACAGCAGCAGTGGCAGCATTAACAGCAGCAGGAGTAATAACAGCAGCAGCAACAATCACAGCAGCAGCAGTAATAGCAGCATCAGCAGCAGGAGTAATAACAGCAGCGGCAGTAATAACAACAGCAACAGCAGTAATAGCAGCAGTGGCAGCATTAACAGCAGCAGCAGTAATAGCAGCAGCAGCAGGAGTAATAACAGCAGCAGCAACAATCGCAGCAGCAGCAGCAGGAGTAATAACAGCAGCGGCAGTAATAGCAGCAGCAGTAACAATCACAGCAGCAGCAGCAGGAGTAATAACAGCAGCGGGAGTAATAGCAGCAGTGGCAGTAATAATAGCAGTGGCAGCAATAACAGCAGCAGTGGCAGCATTAACAGCAGCAGGAGTAATAACAGCAGCAGCAACAATCACAGCAGCAGCAGTAATAGCAGCATCAGCAGGAGTAATAACAGCAGCGGCAGTAATAACAACAGCAACAGCAGTAATAGCAGCAGTGGCAGCATTAACAGCAGCAGCGGTAATAGCAGCAGCAACAATCACAGCAGCAGTAATAGCAGCAGCAGCAGGAGTAATAACAGCAGTGGCAGTAATAGCAGCAGCAGTAACAATCACAGCAGCAGCAGCAGGAGTAATAACAGCAGCGGGAGTAATAGCAGCAGTGGCAGTAATAATAGCAGTGGCAGCAATAACAGCAGCAGTGGCAGCATTAACAGCAGCAGCAGTAATAGCAGCAGCAGCAGGAGTAATAACAGCAGCAGCAACAATCACAGCAGCAGCAGTAATAGCAGCAGCAGCAGGAGTAATAGCAGCAGTGGCAGTAATAGCAGCAGTGGCAACAATCACAGCAGCAGCAGTAATAGCAGCAGCAGCAGCAGCAGGAGTAATAAAAGCAGCGGCAGTAATAGCAGCAGCAGCAGGAGTAATAACAGCAGCGGGAGTAATAACAGCAGCAGCAACAATCACAGCAGCAGCAGTAATAGCAGCAGCAGCAGGAGTAATAACAGCAGTGGCAGTAATAGCAGCAGTGGCAGTAATAATAGCAGTGGCAGCAATAACAGCAGCAGAAGCAATAACAGCAGCAGCAGTAATAGCAGCAGCAGAAATAGCAGCAGCAGCAGTAATAGCAACAGCAATAACAGCAGCAGAAATAGCAGCAGTAATAACAGCAGCGGCAGTAATAGCAGCAGTGGCAGTAATAATAGCAGTGGCAGCAATAACAGCAGCAGAAGCAATAACAGCAGCAGCAGTAATAACAGCAGCAGAAATAGCAGCAGCAGCAGTAATAGCAACAGCAATAACAGCAGCAGAAATAGCAGCAGTAATAACAGCAGCGGCAGTAATAGCAGCAGTGGCAGTAATAATAGCAGTGGCAGCAATAACAGCAGCAGAAGCAATAACAGCAGCAGCAGTAATAGCAGCAGCAGCAGAAATAGCAGCAGCAATAACAGCAGCAGAAATAGCAGCAGTAAAAACAGCAGTGGCAGTAATAGCAGCAGCAGCAGGAGTAATAACAGCAGCAGCAACAATCACAGCAGCAGCAGTAATAACAGCAGCAGCAACAATCACAGCAGCAGCAGTAATATCAGCAGCAGCAGCAGGAGTAATAAAAGCAGCGGCAGTAATAGCAGCAGCAGCAGGAGTAATAACAGCAGCAGCAACAATCACAGCAGCAGCAGTAATAGCAGCAGCAGCAGGAGTAATAACAGCAGTGGCAGTAATAGCAGCAGTGGCAGTAATAATAGCAGTGGCAGCAATAACAGCAGCAGAAGCAATAACAGCAGCAGCAGTAATAACAGCAGCAGAAATAGCAGCAGCAGCAGTAATAGCAACAGCAATAACAGCAGCAGAAATAGCAGCAGTAATAACAGCAGCGGCAGTAATAGCAGCAGTGGCAGTAATAATAGCAGTGGCAGCAATAACAGCAGCAGAAGCAATAACAGCAGCAGCAGTAATAGCAGCAGCAGCAGAAATAGCAGCAGCAATAACAGCAGCAGAAATAGCAGCAGTAAAAACAGCAGTGGCAGTAATAGCAGCAGCAGCAGGAGTAATAACAGCAGCAGCAACAATCACAGCAGCAGCAGTAATAACAGCAGCAGCAACAATCACAGCAGCAGCAGTAATATCAGCAGCAGCAGCAGGAGTAATAAAAGCAGCGGCAGTAATAGCAGCAGCAGCAGGAGTAATAACAGCAGCAGCAACAATCACAGCAGCAGCAGTAATAGCAGCAGCAGCAGGAGTAATAACAGCAGTGGCAGTAATAGCAGCAGTGGCAGTAATAATAGCAATGGCAGCAATAACAGCAGCAGAAGCAATAACAGCAGCAGCAGTAATAGCAGCAGCAGAAATAGCAGCAGCAGCAGTAATAGCAACAGCAATAACAGCAGCAGAAATAGCAGCAGTAATAACAGCAGCGGCAGTAATAATAGCAGTGGCAGCAATAACAGCAGCAGAAATAGCAGCAGTAATAGCAGCAGTGGCAGTAATAATAGCAGTGGCAGCAATAACAGCAGCAGAAGCAATAACAGCAGCAGCAGTAATAGCAGCAGCAGCAGAAATAGCAGCAGCAATAACAGCAGCAGAAATAGCAGCAGTAATAACAGCAGTGGCAGTAATAGCAGCAGTGGCAGTAATAACAGCAGTGGCAGTAATAACAGCAGCAGAAATAGCAGCAGCAGCAGGACTAATAACAGCAGTGGCAGTAATAGCAGCAGCAATAACAGCAGCAGCAGCAGTAATAGCAGCAGCAATAACAGCAGCAGCAGCAGTAATAGCAGCAGCAGCAGCAATAACAGCAGCAGCAGCAGTAAAAACAGCAGCAGCAGTAAGGCTGGGTTCACACTGCACGCGTCAGCAGAGCGTAAGCAGCGCGTATTTTTTTTCGGTGCCCACGTTAACAGATGAGAGCATTCACACCGCACACAGAGGCTGCGCGGCAGCGCGTTGCAGTAGCAGAGCAGAAGCAGCAGTGAAGCGGAGGTTTCGGCACTGGGTCTATTTTTGCTGCGCTCCTAACGCTCAATTAAAGTGAAAGTACACCTTTGATGGACAAAATAAATATGATGCACAGAATAAGCATATCTAGTGTGTCTTAACAAGAATTTAACTATGTCAGGAA
The DNA here is from genome assembly GCA_036281575.1 of Ancherythroculter nigrocauda. NCBI lineage: Eukaryota > Metazoa > Chordata > Actinopteri > Cypriniformes > Xenocyprididae > Ancherythroculter > Ancherythroculter nigrocauda. Next base: position 195,322 of record VTFQ01000317.1, read on the forward strand.
AGAAAATTAATATTAAAAAATATTTATAGAAGATTTACTCATTTAAACTTGTTTTTAATTATTCAGTTTGGGTTAAAGTATGGTAGGCTATATTATAAAAAACTAGACTAGCCAGAAAATAGGATAGGCTATATAAACATTATTTTAGTTAGTACACTGACAGCAATATAGGCTCTTACATACCCAAATCAAACCAGAGTTTGCCGTCTTTTCTCGCTGAGTTGTAAAACACAAAGCTTATTACCTCATTTGTGTGCAGAAATGGATGACACGAGGCTTTTATTTATTTATTTATTTTTTATTTATTTTACGTTTATATGTGAGTGTTGTACACCTTGCATGTTAACAAACTTTCAAGACTATCACGTGTATAAATTACCAGCTTCGAGCCGCTGCTGTGACGCTGTACAAACGCTTCCAGTGTGAATACTCGCGCGTCTCTGCAGCTGCAGTTCACGCTCACGCGCTGCTCACGAGACGCTCACGCTTGCTGTGTGTAACAGGCGTAATAGCAACAGCAATATCAGCAGCAATAACAGAAGCAGTAGCAATAATAGCAGCAGGAGCAGCAATAATGACAGCAGCAGCAGTAACAGCAGCAATAATAGCAGCAGCAGAAGGAATAACCAACCGCAGAAGCAGCAGCAGCGTCTTAGATTTATTCCACCAAGACAAAACATATCAACACTGTTATACCCATTAGCATGCCAAACACTCCAAGAGTTGTCATGACAGAGCTCTTTTTGTCTATACAATGAAAGTATTTTGTTCAGCGTTTAAACTTTCTTCAGAATATCGTCTTTTGTGTTCTGCAGAAGAAGGAAAGTCATACAGGTTTGGAATGACATGAGGGTGAGTAAATAATGACAGAATTTTAATTTTTGTAAGCACTATGCCTTTAAACGATGTGTCAATGCTGTCAACAGTAAGAAAGAAAATCACATGAAACCTCAACAGCAAACAATAAATTATAGTGTAATTCCAGTATTCCAGTATTATTAGCAGACTTTGCTAACACCTTCAGTCGCTGCACATGGAAGGTTACATAAATGATCTATAAGTCTTCACATTGCTGATCAGGTGGGCTTCAGATAATGAGCACTCGTTCCCCTGCTGACACTGAGTGACATGAGCGTTTTTACACTGGAATCCATCTGCCCTCAAAGGGCACTTTCATTATCACTGCAATAATTAAATACTGTATGCTTTAAAAAGGAATAAGCCTGGTCTAAAAGGAACTACCTTAGATGGCAGTTCTTCTGAAGCTTATGTCAGATTTATAGCATGATTTGAAAAGGTTCAGAGATAAAGTATGTCCATCATCCTGAGCACAGTCAATTATTTACATAGACAATGAAATACCAGGAAGTTTCTGTTATAAATGACACCCATATATGGGTAACAGTTAACAATTATGCTTCAGTAAAACATGTAACGGCATGTGTCTAGAAACTGAGTTTGTCAACCGCATCAGTGGCATGTACAAGGAATTATAAGAATGTACAAGATGAAATACCTGAAAATGTCTTATCCTGGTACTTCATTACTGACATATGATGGTACAAACTGTCTGTACGGCATAGTTCATAGTTTCACCCAAAAATGAAAATTCTTTCATCATTTAGATCATTCCAAACCTGTGACTTTCTTTTCTCTGTAAAACACAAAAGAAGTTTTTTTTGAAGTTTTTGTCCATACAACACCGGACCCCATTGAACTGCAGCTTTTACACTGAGCTTCAGAAATCTTCTTAAGGCCAAATGTGTGTATTTATGCAGGTGGGTGTATGATTTGTTTGCAGTGTGAGGGTGTGTATGGTCACTTTGATTGTATCAAGTTACTATTAAGTTGACAACAAGTCAACAAGTACAACAAGTCATTCTAAATGCAATAATTGACTGCAGTTTTGCTAGCATTATCATTGTTGAAGAAAAAGAAGCAGATTTGACACACCTCAGAAAAAGTTATCAGTTATTAAGGCTTTGGAAGCCAGGACTGATTTAAATATAGACATCTAAACTCATGAAATTAGGTAATTAGCATGGTCAAAGTCGTCTAATGCATGACAGGAATGCTGAACACGTTGCACAAACTTCTGGAGGCAATCAGACTTGTACAATTGCATATCAACCAGTTACTTGTTCAGGGTACTGTATACCGGCCTCCTGCAGTGACCTTTGGAATGTGGAATGTAAGGAATGCAATCCGTGTGTTACTGACAGCGTGATGTGGAATTCTGACCTCATGTTTTCCCTCTTTCTTTAGAATTAACTGCCACTTCAGAGTATTTACCACAGCAGTGCATTTTGTCTTTGATGTACATGTCTTTGAAGGTCTTAAGCATAATTAGATCTAGTTTTTGGGTTTAGTTTGATGCATTTTTAGCTACCAAGATGCATTTAACTTGTATTTGTGCAGCCAGTAACCCTATAATGAAGCTTCTATGTTTGCAGTCTGTGGTGGAGCCTTTGACCCCCGTGCTGAGCCAGATTTCGTCACCCCCCCCCAGCCATCTGTATTCAGTCTAGGATTAGCCTCTCATACAAAAAAAACGAGAAGAGCCACTTCCCTCTTTCTGTGCATTGTCACCGTTTATCTAGAACCTTTTCAGCTCAGCATGCAAAGCCCACTTCCTGTTAGCTCTACAAATGACGTGTTATTAGCGATGAGTTTCTGGAAAAAGTGCGATTGGCATGTACTGCAGAGCGTACATTTGGAGAATCCCTGGGCTTGCACTGAAGTTGCAATATGACTGTAAATTGCGAGGTGGAGCCTCCATGGATCGGACTTGTTTGTTCAGCACATCCCACAGATGCTCGATTGGATTGAGATCTGGGGAATTTGGAGGCCAAGTCAACACCTCAAACTCGTTGTTGTGCTCCTCAAACCATTCCTGAACCATTTCTGCTTTGTGGCAGGAGCATTATCCTGCTGAAAGGGGCCACAGCCACCAGGGAATACTGTTTCCATGAAAAGGTGTACATGCTCTGCAACAATGCTTAGGTAGGTGGTACGTGTTAAAGTAACATCCACATGGATGGCAGGACCCAAGGTTTCCCAGCAGAACATTGCCCAAAGCATCGCACTTGCCTTCTTCCCATTGTGCATCCTGGTATCATGTGTTCCCCATGTAAGTGACGCACAATCACCCGGCCATCCACGTGATGTAAAAGAAAACGTGATTCATCAGACCAGACCACCTTCTTCCATTTCTCCATGGTCCAGATCTGATGCTCACTGTTGGCGCTTTCGACAGTGGACAGGGGTCAGCATGGGCACCTTGACTGGTCTGCGGCTCCATACGCAACAAACTGCAATGAACTGTGTATTCTGACACCTTTCTATCAGAACCAGCATTAACTTCTTGAGCAATTTGAGCTACAGTAACTCATCTGTTGGATCGGACCACACAGGCCAGCCTTCGCTCCCCACGTGCATCAATGAGCCTCGGCTGCCCATGACCCTGTCACCGGTTCACCACTGTTCCTTCCTTGGAGCACTTTTGATAGATACTGACCACTGCAGACCGGGAACACCCCACAAGAGCTGCAGTTTTGGAGATGCTCTGACCCAGTCGTCTAGCCATCACAATTTGGCCCTTGTCAAACTCGCTCAAAACCTTACGCTTGCCCATTTTTCCTGCTTCTAACACATCAACTTTGAGGACAAAATGTTCACTTGCTGCCTAATATATCCCACACACTAACAGGTGCCGTGATGACGAGATAATCATATTCACCTTTTTTTTCTTTAAATATTGTGTGCATATGCAAAATATACCTCATACAAAAAAAATAAAAAATCCTTGTAAAAATAGCTCTGAGGTGTAAATGTTAAAAAACTGCAATCACAGAAAAAGTCCTAATGCGAGGAGTGGCTAATTACTCAGATTGTTTATTCTGTAATGACATTGTCAAAAAGTGTCTACGTAGCTCAGACAAAGAGAAAACAACTGTGTAATTTGGTTGTCTCTTTAGCTATAATCCTATTTTCTGCTTGTTTTTGCCATTTTGAGAAGTCCGAGAACAACCAATCTGTAGTCACATAATATAACACTTGGCACTTTAACTCAAGCTTTCCAAGATATTTTTCATACTTTTTCATCTCCTGGCATCTTCAAAGAGAGCACGGTATGTTGCAAGATAGCAAGATAGAGACAAAAGGCATTCTACTGTATCAGTGTCTGATTTACACATGCGATAGACAGACACATACTCACACCAAAAGGACAGACGGTACACACTAGAATTATTATTACTAGCCTGTTTGCCTAATTTGTCTCTCGAGTGTAAAAACTACCTGCATAGCCAGACAGTTAGCTGGAGTCTGCTAGACTTAGACAGTTAGCTGGGGCCGCTGAAGGTTTGTTAAGCCACTGTGATGACTGCGTGATCAGGGCTGTAACCGTTGCGGATCATGCAGTCTCCCAGACACCGATACACACAGACGCCTGGCTGTGAGCCAGCTAGTCAGTGAGGTTCAGACGGCCTGCTGTGAACATTGTAAATATGCTTTTCAACACATTCCCAGCTTGGTGAAAAGAAGATTTAGCTGTTACTCACAGTGGAACACAGTTGATTTTTAGAATTGGGTCATTGTGATTATTGAACAGTCTGTTCTCTGAACGGGTCGTTGCATAAAAGATGCTTTGCTAGAACAGTATTTAGTGTCACTATCGTGGAAATGCATGTTTGTACCTGCATCAAACAATCTGAAAACACTGTAAACATGATTCTGCTCTGCCATTCAATAGCATTCGTGGAACAGAACAGTACAAGATGTGTTTGTTTGCATCTGCCTGTTTGTTTACTGTTATTGGACTCTTTATTATTTCATAAAATACTGACTCTTGCACTTCCAGTTAGTTTAGAGACGATTCAGAGAACTCAACTGCAGGAAGTGAAAGGTAAGCCACCCTCTTGTTTGTCTCCCCTGAGCAAGCACTGTTAAAATGACCTGCTCACTCAGACTTTTTGGAGAGACTCATTGAATAAGATGACCTTTGATGACCTAAAGTGATCAGGCGGCCTTTGACCTCAGTGCTTAAAGAAGACAAGGAAGAGAAAAAATAGGTTTGCTAACAACTAAATAAGCAGCTGTAACTGTGTTTCCTGTTTTCTTTATATATATATATATATATATATATATATATAAAATGTGGGAAAAATCACTTTTTTTTTGGTACATCTAGCAGTTGTTCCCAAAACTGTACCATAAAAACACTATGGTTACAGTGTTGCAAGTATTGTGGGATATAATTTTAGAAATTAATGTTAATATACCAACCTATTTGACCAAATATTATTTTCTTTTTCATGTATAAATTGGACAATATTTGTCCAATATTTTACAGTAATTCTACATGTGCTAATTCTACATATATATATATATATATATATATATCATTAAGTTACAGTTAAGTAATTAACAGTACTGTAGCATTTTTACATTGTTTTTCTCTCTTTTTAACAGTGTTGTCTGAGCAAGTAATATTGATTTAGCTGAAATGTTAGCTCAAATTTAAAGTTATACTCATGAATATTGGAATAACATGTTTTTAGACTAATTTTAATCTAAGTATATGCTATGATCTTGATGTAATCATACACTCTAAAAAATGAACAAATTGGGTTGAAAATGGACAAACCCAATGATTGGGCTGTTTAAACCCAGCGAATGGGTGTTTTAACCCAGCGGTTGGGTTAAATGTTTGCCCAACCTGCTGGATAGTTTTATTTAACTCAAATATTGTTTAAAAATTGCTGTATTGCTTGCAGAAAATGAACAAAAAATATTGGAAATTAACATTTATTAATGTTTAATAATTGTGAACCGGCAGTACAGTGGAATGCTAACACATTAATAAGTTTAATGAGTAATAATTAAACAATAAACATTAAATTTCTTATTAATATATTTTCACCTTTTGATTATTATTGTTGCCTCTAGTAATTATGTGTCGGATTTTTAATTTCCAACCTATTTTGGGTTCATTTTAAGCCAGACATATAGTCATTTTTAAACAATAGTTGGGTTAAATAAAACTACCCAGCATGTTGGGCAAACATTTAACTCAACCGCTAGGTTTGACCATTTTCAACCCAACTTGGGTTGTTTTTAATGCAGCATTTTTTAGAGTGTACACTAAAGATGTTGCATTTTAGATCTGATTATGAGTAACACTTGAAATCTTTCATTTGTGTCTATAATTAAAACTTTTGTTCATTGTAGGCCATGTGTTTTGAGTAGCTCTTAAAACTCCTTCTTTCTGCCACTGTGATTCTGACCCCGAGCCCTGCAGAAATATTAGGTTTGGCATTAGCGGTCTTCTCTCCGCCTCTGCTGATTGCCCCAGACTGATTGATTTCTACTGAGGAAACAGGAGCCTAATAATTACTTTCACACATGAGCACGATACGTGGCTTTAGAAATGTTTGCTTGATTGATTCGTTTCAGGCAACACTGAAGTTAGATCACTACAACTTCAAATAAAAAACCAGTTGGTTTGATCAGGTCTTGCATTTGGAGAATGCAAACAGCCATTTTCACAAAATGAAGATTAGGAGCACGTGACACTGTTTAAAGCTGATAAACGTTCTCTGTCTCTGTGAAGTGGACATGCTCTCTTAAGTTTTGTAGTCCACCTCATCTGATCAGGGCTTTGTGTGTGGCATTGTCTTTGTGCAATGTGTGCTGTCAGATTACAGACTCAGAGCTGACGGGCGCGTGCCTGACTTCCCACTGGCTCCGGTGCACTTAACTTCTGCTAATCAATCAGTCACAGGAGGGAGTCCATGTGTTCCCAACTTCAGTTTAACGTGACTAATGAATGAATCTCTGTTACCAACGGTAACCCTCAGTCAGACAGATATGGTGTTTCCTGAGTGTGAGACTGTAGAGGAAGTGGAGAAACCACTGAGTGCTCTTATCAAGGTATGGTCTGCACTCACCGGCATCACAGAAAAGTCATAAAATATAGTCTGTATACACACAACACAAACAAAAATCAACCTAGCAAATTATACACAATATACATAATAGAATGGAAAATGTCTTTAAAGTAGGCTCAAATTACACCTTTTGTGTATTGTCATTTTTAGTGAACAAATAGATTAATTTGTATTGATTTTGAACTGGTGCCCTTCAGTCGCAAAAATCCATGTTTGTGTTGCTATTCTTGCTGGTTCTTCCATATTTGCAGACCATTAATCTCCAGTGTCGTAAAAGGAAACATGCTGTGGTGACAACAGGAAATGTGGGCTGTAAAGCTGTGTATGACATGCTCATGAGTTTATCTACCATAGGACAGGCCCAGCATTTGACAACAAGGTCCCATTGCGTCAAGGAGAATGGTGGGTGTAGCATTAGGATTTCACGGTTAATGATATGTGATGCAAGAATTAAACAATAAATGCACACATCCAGCGGGCAAAAAGCAATAAAATGATATGTGATGCACGTACGATTGATTGAGTGATTTATTGTTGTCTTTACCTGTATGTTCTAAAATAAGTGTGTCTGAACTTCTATAGGTTTGCTCCATGTGCCCTCTATCTATGGGACTAGCAGTTTAAACATTATATAAATATACATTAAAATGAAATATGAAATGATTCAGTCAGAACCTGATTAAACTACTTAGACATTAAAGGTGACCTATTATGCCCTTATTTACAAGATGTAAAATAAGTCTCTGATGTCCCCAGAGTGTGTATGTGAAGTTTTCGCTTAAAACACCCCGCACATCATTATAGCATATTAAAATTGCCACTTTTGGGGGGTGAGCAAGAACACGCCGTTTTTGTGTGTGTCCCTTTAAATGCAAATGATCCCCTTTCAAGAAGAGGGCGGAGCTTCAAGAGCTCATGCTCCGGCATACCGACAACAACAAAATGGGACGATCTCACGCACTGAAAATGTCACAAACTGTCAGTAGCGGTGTTCAGTTCAAACAGGAGTCGGACAATGATGCCTACAGAGCCAATTTATGCTGCATGGAGATAAAACAGGTATAGTTATTTTAATTACAGTTATAAATTATGTTGTCATCTTGCTTTTAAACACTATTAGTACAAGCCTGTTGTAGCAAACCCTGTCTGAATAATGGCTGAAACTTTACTGATGAGTTTTATGAAGTTTATTATTATTAAAAAACAGTGCAAGAAGTTAAAGTCTTATCCATAGACTCTCACTCCCTTGCATTATCATCAACATACACAGTGAATTACACAAAAACGATAGTTACTACTAACAGTAAACAAATCTATACAGACCTTGTGCCTTTTCAGGGGGTGCTTAATAAACTGGTAAACTTTATATCCTAAAAAACATTACTGCTGTAGCCAGTAGTCTATCGCTCCAGAGACTATAACCTGGATCACAAACAGTTTACTAATCCATCCTTGAGTAATATCTTTTTAGCAAAACCTGTGTTTTTTAATGTCCCTTTGGTGTAAAATGATTCACGCAGACATAAACAAATTAAATCACCTTGTATGATTCATTTAAATACTCTCCTCCCATAAATTTTACGTCTGAAAGAGAAACTTCTTCAAATGCTTATGCTATAAGGTTAGCCACAAAAATAATTGTCCACGCCTTTTCAGCGCTAATTTTTCACTGCATGTCTTTAGTAAATCCTGACAGTATTTTTTTTTAATGCCAAAAGAAGGTTTGCACTGGCGCAAGCTGTTAGTAAATCTGGCCCTTAAAGGGGACCTATTATGCAAAATTCACTTTTACATGGTGTTTGAACATAAATGTGTATTGGCAATGTGTGTACACAACCACCCTATAATGATAAAAATCCACTCACTCCTTTTTTTAATCTCCATAAAACATAAGCAGTGTCTCAGAACAAGCCGTTCGCAGATTCTGTACAAAGTGACATCAGTTTTACAGGCCATGCCCACAACTGTTGACGGACTCTGCTGTATTAGCATAGACCCCGCCCTGATAGAGTTGTACACAGTCCGCCATTTTCTCCGGGCTGGAGCAACTGTAGCGACAAAAATGTCTTGTAGGCCACTCAGGTGTTTTGTTGCTGGATGTAATGGTGAACATAACAGTCTTCATGTACTCCTGACATCAGAGCCGCTGAAGACGCAGTGGATTACTTTTATTTTTGAAAGAAATGTGCCCCCATAGGCTATACCTTTGGGTTTATACTAGTCAGTTTATTGGTATTTGCTCCATTATTTACTGCCCAAAAAAACATGTTTTAAACCAGACACTCATTTGCCCTGCTCTTGCTAGATTGCGTTGGTCATAATAAAAATGATCCGGCTGCATCTGCGTTCTTTAATTTGTGTGTCATCAGTAAATTACATGCAGAACTTTCTACTCCCATCTGCACTTTTTTTTAAATTGCGCGCCCACGCTAATTTGCCCTCTTTAGTAAATCTGGCCCTTAATGTCTTGTGAGTCTTAAAAGTCATGTGCCTACTCTGTTTGTTGCCGCACAAAAGTGGACTTCATAAAAGACGGAGTGATGAGAGGGTCTTATTTTTCTCGGCCCCTGACCTTGGCTCAGCAGAACACATGAACTCATTAGTGTGTCAGACAGAGAGGGGTGACCCAGCTGCACATGACTCTCGTTCTGACTTCATACTATTTCAACAACATGGCCATCCATGACCCCAGTTAGGCATGCATAGCACATTTGAACCTGTTATGTTTTATGCCGATTAATTACAATTTTTCGGAGTAACATCTGAATGGTTGCATCCAATATTTATTATTTAAAAAACATATATATTTGAAACAAGGTTTTAAATGTACAATAAGTATTGGATTCAACTATTCAGGCATGTGAGGGGTGTTAATTTAATACTCAAAAATATAAAAAATATTTATTGAAATAATGTCAATAAATATTTCATTTTTAAGCTACAACAGTATGTGGGATTCTATTGTTTATATTTTCTGAGCAACAGTACAGAGACGTTTAACGTTTAGTTAAATAGTGGACATACTAATTCTATCCCTCGTTTTAGTTAAATCATGGCCACAATTTGAATTAAATTAAACCAAGGGAATAAATTAGTACAAGGCCATGATTTAAAGTCCCCCTGTAGTCAATCATTTTTGCTCACCAAAATCACATATTTAAACTTTTTTTGTTTTCTGTGAAAAAATTTCTTCATGCCTTAAAATAGCTTGAATGTAACTCTACACCCTTGCTTCATTTTGTATACGCGGATCCATGAATATGCAAATTAGCCCCGCCTCCACTCACTCACACCAGCTTAGGGTGCGTTCACACTTGTCATGTTTGGTTCGATTAAAACGAACCCTGGTGCGGTTGCTCGGTTAGTGCGGTTCATTTGAACATATGTGAACGCTGCCATCCGAACCCTGGTGCGCACCAAACAAGCGGACCGAGACCGCTGAAAAGATGGGTCTCGGTCCGCTTCCAAACGAACTCTGGTGCGGTTCGAATGATATATGAACGCAACACGGACCAAAGACATGTAACCGAACCAAAAACAGGAAGACGAGACCCTAAAAAGGACAGAATCCTCACGCATGTCAGTTTTTCTTGTCATAGTCGCGAGTTTGCCCATAACAGGCATCAGACGCGCGTCTCCACGCAGCAGATCGTTTGTGTGTGTGACGGATGGATTCCCGCCGTTGTTTTGACTACTTTACACATTTTATAAGCTCATCACGAGTTCCCAGCTGGCCAAAATACCGTCACATGCAGGCTACGCACTGCTACACACACACAACGAGCGCATTTACCTCAGCAAACAGCATTGTTTTGGATGTTCGTAAGTTCCGTCTCAAAATAGGCAACACGTCATAAAAACCGACCAATCACGTTGTGAATGTATCCCTGTGCCTGAAGGTTCAGTATCTTTTGGTTCGGTGATAAAAATGCCAATGTGAACGCTAACCGGACCAGGACTAAATGTTTTTTTTTTTCTTCTTTGGTCCGGACCAAATGAACCAAACGAACCGAACTACAAGTGTGAACGCACCCTTAGAGATCCACTCTGTCAACTTTACTGAGGTAAACGCTGCACAAAGATATCGCTCTTTACTACATCAGACACATAACAATAATTTATATGATTAGCCTTTTGCTTGACTATGTTATCAAACATCTAATAATATGTTGCTAATGTTACACAAACCATGTTCCCGTTTGCCGTCTCAGTGCGTTCACACTTGTCATGTTTGGTTCGATTAAAACGAACCCTGGTGCGATTGCTCGGTTAGTGCGGTTCATTTGAACATATGTGAACGCTGCCATCCGAACCCTGGTGCGCACCAAACAAGCGGACCGAGACCGCTGAAAAGATGGGTCTCGGTCCGCTTCCAAACAAACTCTGGTGCGGTTCGAATGATATATGAACGCAACACGGACCAAAGACAAGTAACCGAACCAAAAACAGGAAGACGAGACCCTAAAAAGGACAGAATCCTCACGCATGTCGGTTTTTCTTGTCATAGTCGCGAGTTTGCCCATGACAGGCATCAGACGCGCGTCTTCACGCAGCAGATTGTTTGTGTGTGTGACGGATGGATTCCCGCCGGTGTTTTGACTACTTTACACATTTTGGAAGCTCTTCACGAGTTCCCAGCTGGCCAAAATACCATCACATGCAGGCTACGCACTGCTACACACACACAACGAGCGCATTTACCTCAGAAAACAGCATTGTTTTGGATGTTCGGTAAGTTCCGTCTCAAAATAGGCAATACGTCATAAAATCTGACCAATCACGTTGTGAATGTATCCCTATGCCTTCGGTATCTTTTGGTTCGGTGATAAAATTGCCAGTCTGAACGCTAACCGGACCAGGACTAAATGTTTTTTTTTCTTCTTTGGTCCGGACCAAATGAACCAAACGAACCGAACTACAAGTGTGAACGCACCCTCAGTCTGCCTTCTGAAAATCAGCATCCTTAGAAATGCTTTGAACAACGCCAGTGGAGAATGGCATAGTCCATCATAAAATCGTAATATACATCATATACACAATTCACCCGCTATATTGCTAAATGTACCTGATTTTTCATATCGACAACAAAAATATCCTGGGATAAGCTTCTCTTAAGACTTCCCTGCTTCAGAGCTAATGATATGCTAAAGCCCACCCTGACCTGATTGGTTACAAGGTAGTTTGTGACGTAAGAAACACCAGCGATTTCAAATCGCATCTTTAGATCACTGCAGTTTTAAAGGGTTAGTTCACCCAAAAATGAAAATTATGTCATTAATGACTCACCCTCATGTCGTTCCAAACCCGTAAGACCTCCGTTCATCTTCGGAACACAGTTTAAGATATTTTAGATTTAGTCCGAGAGCTTTCTGTCCCTCCATTGAAAATGTATGTACGGTATACTGTCCATGTCCAGAAAGGTAATAAAAACATCATCAAAGTAGTCCATGTGACATCAGTGGGTTAGTTAGAAGTTTTTGAAGCATCGAAAATACATTTTGGTCCAAAAATAACAAAAACTACGACTTTATTCAGCATTGTCTTCTCTTCCGGGTCTGTTGTATATCCGCTTTCACTCCACAGTGACGCTGCTTCTTCTTCTTCTTTCCTGTTTTACGGCGGGTGGCATCCAGCTTATTGGTGCATTACCGCCCCCTTCTGCTCCGGACAGTGACACGATTAGGACATCCGTGACATGCACACCTACGCACCATTTTAAAAAATATAGCAATACCAAAATACAAACAATGTAGAATAGCTTGAATACAGCGTGCGTCTCCCTCAGACTGTAAACGAAGCTCGGGCGCACCAGATAACACGTCATCAGCGTCTTACATCAGCAGCGTCACTGCGGAGTCGTGAACCACACTCCGGAGCAGAAGGGGGCGGTAATGCACCAATAAGCTGGATGCCAACCGCCGTAAAACAGGAAAGAAGAAGAAGAAGAAGCAGAGTCGTGAACGCGGATTGACAACAGACCCGGAAGAGAAGACAATGCTGAATAAAATCATAGTTTTTGTTATTTTTGGACCAAAATGTATTTTCGATGCTTCAAAATGTCGCGGATGTCCTAATCGCCAAAAACAACCACGGCGACGTAAAAGTGCATTACCAACACCGACAGATGAAAGGATTCAATGGAATCAGTTCAATGGAATCAATTCAATGGAAAGGATTCCGGAAGAGAAGACAATGCTGAATAAAGTCGTAGTTTATTTTTGTTATTTTTGGACCAAAATGTATTTTAAATGCTTCAAAAACTTCTAACTAACCCACTGATGTCACATGGACTACTTTGATGATGTTTTTATTACCTTTCTGGACATGGACAGTCTACCGTACATACATTTTCAATGGAGGGACAGAAAGCTCTCGGACCAAATCTAAAATATCTTAAACTGTGTTCTGAAGATGAACGAAGGTCTTACGGGTTTGGAACGACATGAGGCTGAGTCATTAATGACATCATTTTCATTTTTGCGTGAACTAACCCTTTAAGGAGAAAATACTCTGCAATGGTGTTGAATGATGAACTTGCACATGGTTTGTCTGAAAGCATATTAAAAACACCTCATAGACATTAAAAACTTGATTTTCACCACTGGGGGACTTTTTAACTAAAATGAGTCATAGTATTATTACATGGTCATGATTAATTAAAACGAGGGAACGAATAAATAAAACGTAAATTAAGTAGCGCGAATGAATTCTTAATTGCAAATAATTATTTTATCCTACACCGTACAACAGTGGCTTTATGGTGGATAAGATAAACCATGCATATTTCTGAAGCTCAACCAATGTTTTCTTTTAGAATAAATATGGAAAAGAACTGTTGAGTAGCCTGTGATTTTCTTCATTTAATGATCTTAAAATAGATCACCCCATGCACACTGCAGACATCATAATTCTACTGTGCTGTGTTTATATTCAGACTATAGTGTTTATGTCTGATGTAAAAACCCCAGCATGCTCCACTTTTTGCTTTTCAGTGAACATTTGAGTCAGTGACATGCTCAAATATAGCTCCTACTAGTCTAAGAATAGAACATGCAGTCAGTCTATTCATGGCAGAGGCTGTTACCTCAGTATAGCGAGTATCGTTGTTAAAGTGCCGTGCCATTGCTACCATGGAAATAAGAGCCTTCTGTTCCTGTTTTTCTTCTATTTTCTCTCTACAGCTTGACGTCAGGCAGTCCTGAAGTGCGCAGCTCAGCCCAGCAGCCGCCCAGGGTACGCACCATGCTTTAGTCATGTCTGTCTGCAGAGGAGCCCATCAACGTCGGCTTTGTGCGCGGACCAGGGCCTCGGGGCAGAAATCACTGTTTTCTCTCGGGCTTTTACAATGAAGACACAAATATATCTGTCAGTTGCTAACTGATCCACCCCACTTAAACAATGGCCCCTGTTGATGACTTCATAAAGTGGGTGATTATTGCTCACTAACTTTCTTCTCATCACCGTTCTTGAATTGCACTATTGTTTTTTTTTAACCTCTCGTTCAGCAAGTGATTTTTTTTTTTCTTTTGGCACAAGGGAACTGTAAACACTGCCACATGTAAGAACAGGGCTCCCTGTGAAAATACAGACATGCCATTCAACCCTTATGTACGGCATGATATGTTCTCAAGAAAAGGTTGCTACTCCGCCTGTGCAGATGTAGACGACTCTGAGTCATCAATTAATCACTTCATATTACTAAAGTTGTAGTGGAATCATCCCCAGATGTCTTTAAAGGAATATGGTGTGAGTCAGCGCAGTAGTCAGAGCACACCGAAGTCATAGTGAGGAAGATGTGGAGTCGATCACGTGCAGTAAGGGTCCCTTTAGCTGTCTGCAAAGTTAATGGGAAAAATCACAGGGTGTGTGATCTCAGATCTCTCCTGCATGTGGCCTGCAGGCAGCCTGACCTTTCACAGTCACCAAAGAAAAGGTCAGTTAAGTCAGAGTGATCAAGCTATTTTTCGGTCTTCTGAAGAACAGCACGAGTCTGTGACTAATAAGATGTTTATGCATGTTTTCATGTCCAGTCTATAATGGCATTGATTGTTCTTTTTGAAAGATTACTATTCGACTGTTTTTTTTTTGGCAGTGAAAAAGAATAGCTAAGCAGATTATGATCTTATCTGGCTGTAGTTTCTCCTTCATCCTCTTGAGCAGGAAGATATTAAAAAGCAAGTCCTCAGAGCTGTGTTCTCATGTATATTTTTCACCTCTTGCAAACAAAGCCCTTTGTTTGAGAAACAGATAAGGAACCTCTTACTTCTGTACACATAGTGCTGCGTCTAGGCTGCATGATTCATGATACAGGTGGGGGAAAAAACAGGTGTCAATATGTGAACAGCAATCTCCTTGGGAATGATGTTTCTTTACCATTAATCATAAGTGTCTGTTGTCCCACAGAACAATTTAAGTCCATCTCTTCCTTATTGTGAGCTTAAAATAACATCCGAAATGATACCTGGCTGTTCCAACACGGAAGCAAGAGTATTTTTAACTAATTTGTCTTTATGACCAGCTCTAAACTGAACTCATGTGACGGTTTTTCCCTCTAATGTCCAAAAAGTTGACTTTAAATATGACATAAAAAACACAACAGGAACTGTTAATTTTTGAACAATTATGCATAAAATTTATTTCATAAGAAAAAGTACACTTTGCAAAATTCATAAATATCCAAATATATTATTTGTTTTGAATGACATCAGTGTTGTGCATAAATAAAATTATGGTAAGACAAATTCAGTCCTTGACTGGCAGTCTCTTATTGACTTTTCCTCTGTAGACCCAGGTCTGAGTCACGTGTTATTCATTCACCCCCCTCGTGGAGTGCAAAGTGCAGCCATACGCCGGCGCCTGGAAACATCCCCAGCATCCTTGCTGCATCCCTTTAGAAGTACAACAATGTCCACGACCACCCTGGTGCTCGTTCGGTCCTTCCAAATGGCGATAACACCGATCATGCATTATGAGGAACGTGGACCAATGTCTCTAGTATCCTCTGACACTTCGAATTCCATAAACATGGAGGTGGAAGCTCTGGAATGGACTATTAGACAGTCCCCTTGAACTGATGAGTGTGTCCTCATGACAGCTGAAGGACGACATCAATATTCCTTTTCTCTTCAGCACATTTCAGTGCAGAATATCTCAGCGCTCTTGGAGGGCAATGGAGGGCACCCACTGGTTCCTGCAACGGCTTTCCTTGCAGTAACTTCCCACCTCCTTCAGCTTGAGATGCTCGGCTTGTGGGTTCTATGAGAAGGAAAGAAACATGATTAGTATTGCAAATCTTTCACAATAGCTTTTTTGGTACTTTCTTGATTTGTGTTGTAGGGATAGTTCACCCATAAAAATGAAAATTCTGTCATTTACTCCTCCTTGAGTTGTTCCAAACCTGTATAAATTTCATTGTTCTGCTGAACACAAAGTAAGATATTCGAAGATATCTTGCCCCCATTGACTTCTTCCAAATATCTTCCTTTGTGTACAGGAAGAATACATTTAATTGTTCTGCTGTACACAACAGAAGATATTTGGAAGTATGCTTGTAACCAAGCAGATCTTGCCTCCCATTGACTACCATAGTATTTTTTTCCTACTATGGTAGTCAATGGGGGGCGAGATATCTTCAAATATATTACTTTGTGTACAGCAGAACAATGAAATTTATTCTTCCTGTACACAAAGGAAGATATTTGGAAGAATATTTATAACCAAACAGATCTCGCCCCCCCATTGACTACCATAGTAGGAAAAAAATACAATAGTAGGCTAGTCAATGGGGGCAAGATCTGCTTGGTTACAAACATTCTTCCAAATATCTTCCTTTGAGTTCAGCAGAACAAAGATATTTATACAGGTTTGGAACAACTTGAGGGTGAGTAAATGATTTTTTTGGTGAACTATCCCTTTAAGGGTGCGAATTGCTTCCCGAACATGTTTAGCAAAGCTCATTACCGGACAGAACATTAGCAAAATGTTAAAACTGCTATTATTTATTCAGTATATTTACATTTCACAACTAAATCACGCGTGTTACCGAGAACAAAAGCGATATAAACAAACTGCACCCCTCCCTCGAATGACATTTTATAATTCGGACACTGCTCCTGTTTAATATGCATTTGTAAAATGCATAAAAATAGCTACTTACAGTTACAAGTATGCAGTGGAGGTCTCTTGGTTCATTGGCGTTGCTGTCCGTGGAAAGAGGCTCTCCGAGAACCTGTGCCAAACGCCTCATGCCGGAGACGCGCACAATGTTGATGTCGATGTCACAGCAGAAGGCTTGGATGAGCGTGAAGTGGATCTGAAGCGCAACATCATTTTCGTCCTCCTCATCAGTCGCTAAAACGCAGAGGACCACGCTGTCTGGATCCCTGAAAAAGTTAATAAACGCATTTAATTTAATATGCAATTCGATTAAAAAAGCGAATTACATTTGAGATAAGAGTAAAATACTTACACATTCATGAGTTGTGCAGACTCGTAGACTCCAACTGTCAGACAGTTTTGTCGTTGTGCAGCCACTAGAAGCTCCTCGAGAGCTTCACTCACTGTTTCCATTCTTAAAAGAAAAATGAATTGTCAGTTTTAACTTATGAAATGGTTACAATGAAGAAGACTCACTTAGTTAGGCTATACAAAACAAGTAAGTTAACTTACTTTCTGTCAGTGCTGCTGCATCCAACAACTTCCTCCAGAGTCATGTTTGTCATTAAATGATGTTATAATCCAGAAATAGAAATTCCCCCAAATAATATAATTCCAGAGTATATGGCGGTAGTAATCCACAGAGATTTCGAGTTGTTTCTCTCTCGCACTGCTCCGATACTTGTCGCTAAGATGCTGTCTCGGCTCGTATTTGACTGCACGCTGTGGGAGCCCGTGGTTTTTATAGGAGGAGTAGCGTAGTGGGCGTGGTTGAAACTGCAGTCGAAACCTCATGCTAGTTAGTTGCCCACGAAGGTTTCTATGGAGTCTCCTATTGTGTGAAGTATTGTGTCATCTGCAGTTGATGTCCTTGTGTGAGGAACGATCCAGGAACTATTCTCCATAATGAAATCCTGCAGACTAATCTGTTAAAAATGAAAAGTCATTAATACTGATAGTTAGTTCCTGACAGATGGATTTAAAACTTGTTTTTGTCACGATATGCATGAAGCACCCGCTGAGATTTCAAGTATTGTTAAACTTTAAAAAAAAAAAAAAAAAAAAAAACATTTTATATAATATTATATATATATATTTTATCTCTGCATTTTTACGTTATATTTTGTTTATTTTAATTTCTATTATCTCATAATGTCTTTGCAAAATGTTGTGCAAAAATATATATCTTTAAAAAATAATACATCATAATGTCAACTAATGTACGTGGACTTCAAACGGTTTTATAAACTCTATTATAAAACGGTTAGTTCCGGCCCTTGATTCTGATTGGTTGAGCCGCGTTCGAAGCCGTTGTAAATGCTGATTAAAAATGCATTTAATTATAAGAAACCATATTATGCATTATTTAACCTTGATGTTAGTCTATATTTTTGCATTTATTGTCTCAAATGATAATCTACATAATAATAATAATAATTAATTAATTTATTAGTTGATGCAAAAGTCATCCAATTCTTTAACAGCATTTATTCAACCGTCATGAGCGTCTGGACGGTCTTCTTTGTCCAGCCCTCCATCTGGTGGCGAGAACTGTTACTGTACCTCCTCGTGGAGATCTGAGATCACGAGGAGAGGGGACATGAGCGGGCAAGTACCTCAGAAATTAAGGTGATCATGTAGGTAATCATTCTCTGATTACATCAAAACTAATAATAACTAGATCTGGGAATTATACTAAAGCCCGCGATTTCGTTGGTTTCGGTGATTAGGGTCAGATCTTGAGATTAAACTGTTTAGCTTTAATTTTGTCAGGTGATGATAATGTGTTATAACAAAATGAAGATGAGCTGTGAAGCGAAACACGGAGCGGAGGTTATTTGATTGTCAGAGGGCCGCCATTTTGCATGACAATCAATTCAATCAGGGCTGTCGTGATTACATCAGTTGAATAAGATTATAGTTTGACAAAGTTTGTAGCACCACAAATCATCTGTTGACAACATGATTATCATCTTAATCCTTTTCAAGTGGCATTAATACCCATAAGGCCTTGCTAGCATATCGAGTTAGTTAGCTAATAGCATTCAGTTTAGTAAAAGATCTCGCTGCAATGATAAACTCATAGAAGTTTTATGTAGCCTGTTGTAAAGTTTAAATTTTGTAGTTCATGTAGGCCTACAAAATAACCTTTACATTTTGATATTTCTTAATTCTTTTGATGTCCTTAATATCAACATGCATGCACTTAATTAAAATATTTGCACTCACTTCAGCTATTCATCTATTTTGGCTATTTCTTAGCTTTATATTTTATAATGATTTAAAACATTTCTTTTCCGTTCATGTTTGGCACATCTGACCTATAATGTCAAAAGTATTTAATTCTCTATTTGAATTTAAAGCTTTGAAATGCTTTTCGATGTGCCGTCACAAACTTTTAAAGATAGATAGATAGATAGATAGATAATATAGACCCAGATATATAGAAATATATCTGAATGAATGAATGAACAGATAAAGATATAGATAGATAGATTAATCACAGAGGGGCAGTGAACTTGTGTACTTAGTGCTTAGTTAATTAAATATTTAAATGGGATCATTAAAGTTACTTATTAAAGTTTTATTTCTAATTTTCTGAATTAGGCTAGAATTTCCCAATGCCTTGGTGTCTCTGCCTTACAGGTTATCTCATTAATACCTGAAGCAAAGCCACTGACCTTGGTTACTCTTTATACATGACCCCAATCATCTATTCCTCCTCGGCCCATCAATGTCAATATTGGACTTGACCCGGAATCATCCAGATCAAGCAATCCTCTGTCACATATCTTGAGTAATTGTGATAATTTCAGAGATTTGAGATTTTATTTAAAATGATCATGAAATTATATGTTTAAATTATTTCATTGATTTACTTTGACTATCAGCCCCAAGGCCTACACAATTATTTAGTAGGCTATTTTGTTCGGAAGTCGACACCTGGTGGTTTGTGACGGTATTGCAGGGGTTCGGTGACCAGACCAGGCTAATACTTAAAAAAAGAAGGATAAAAAGATGTTTCTTTATAAAACAATTAATAAAGAAATGCTTCAAATATACATATGAATGTAAAAACAGAAACAGTGAATCAAAGTTTCCTATAATTTCCAAATTGAATGCAACTTCTTATTATATTATGTAAATGATTTGTTTAATGCAATAGTGAAATGTTACAGAGAAAATGTAGCTTTTTGGGGTCCCTGTTTTTTCTTAGATTTTGGGTGGGGTCACAGTCTGTAAAAGGAAAATCCCTGGTTTATGGTAACAGTGTACAAACATAAGCAGACATAAGCATGGTCACATTGAGATAGGAAACTCTCTAAAAAACCTTGGGTTATTGTTTCTTCCCAAGTCCCAGGTTGAGCCTTTTGGGTAATTATTATTATTATTTAGTTATCCAGTGTTTGGATAGTTTTTGTGTTACCCAGATCCTGGGTCAGACATAACAACCCAGGGTTGAGTTATTTATCGCGGGCTTTTTGCGACCTCTTCAGGAGAGAGCAGTGCAGCTCCAACAAATTGGTGCATGTCTTCGGTAAAATACATGTTTGTGTACGTTTTATTTTATCTAAAAAACGTTATTTTTCTGTAGGCCTATATCGTTTAATTTTGTGCAAAGCAACATACATGGGCGATGTAAGTCAATTAAAGGAGTGTCTTGTCGGTCTTTTCACGTGATGGCTTGCATACATTTTTATGATTTTATTAAAAAAGATACAGAATATAAATACTTACAGTAGGATGTTAAAATAAGTTCTCAGAATTGTACGCTGATTATTTATGGACAGGTTGTGGTGTCAGTCACAGCATTTTTCAGCTGAGTGAGACGCAGAGTGGCGGTCTGAAGTTATCAGTTCCCCCGCCGAACGCGAGTCATCTCCGGCACGAGATCCAGCGCAGTTACGGTGGAAACATGACAACAGAGACTGGTCGATTACACTTGAATTACTTCTAAATGTTTAAATTTTACTTCTAATATCTGTTAAACGAGCTTAATTGTAGGCAATATGTATTTTATGTAAAACTAGATAAAATATGATCGAAAATAATCATGTAAAGTGGTTGTGTGGAGTATTTAAAAAAAGGTTTAGAGGATTTATGTTAATCTGTAAACATTAATTCATGCATTTAGTTATTATGCTGGGTTAAATAACCAAATTTGCTGGCTAAAATTAGCCCAACATGTGTTCTGTACTATATTTACCCAGCCCTTGGGTTGTTTAAACCCAGTATTTTTTAGTCTGGATGAACCGCATCTGTAACGTTAAGCATATCTTTTCCTGGCAAACTACCATAAGTATGGAAATATGGCCGTCATCATCATGAATGTTGTAGCAGGTGATGTAGAACTCATTTATAAAGAACAGCTGTTCATCACCAACGACCATCTGTGGGGACCAAGGAAACTTCTTTCAGCACCATGGTTAGCGGACGGATCGTCCTTATCGCTGCTGCTGCTTCTGCCCTGTCCTTCATCCTCACGAGCTGTGATGATTCATTTGACAATCGCTCTTTGGAGAGTGTCATAAAAACACAGGAGGAGAACAATTTGGTGAGTTATTTAAGTTCTGTCTTTCATGACGAATGAAGAAAACCAACCATCTTGAATAATCTCATGAAATAGATCTAACGATGTAATTATTTTACAGATAGAGGCACTGCAAGAGGTTCTTGAGAAGTTAAAGAATAAACAACTCCCACAAACTGGAAAAAAGTTTAGTCTACTTCCTTCGGTAATGTAGCACTTGTTTCAACACCCAATGCTTATTCGTGAAATGATTTTGATCATAATTAAGTTAATTCTCTTATTGCTTTGAATGCATTTTAAAATTCTAGCTGAAGTTTAATTACTGTCTTAAATTTCAGGTAGCTAAACTCAAAGTGGTGCAACCTGCAGTGATTAAATGAGTAGTTTTTCGACTACTTTGACTTTAATTACTGACAAAGAATAGCGAGTTGACAACAAAATGACATGTTATCATAATGCTGAAAATATTTTCCTGCATGTATTGTAATTGCATTGACCATTCCATCACGTCTTCTTTTTATCTTCAGTGTGATGCAGGTGAGCAGTGTGCAGTGCGTAAAGGTGCAAGAGTTGGCAAGTTATGCGGCTGTCCACAAGGAACATCATGCCACTTTTTTATTTTGAAATGCCTTTAATCAGATAAATGATGTAAAATCTAGTCGTTTTCCCTTTTACTTCAGACATTGCATTCATTTTACATTACCGCTGTGTAAAATGCCTTGCAAATTCCAAATAAAGTCATGAGTTATTGAATGGTTGGGTTGTTTTGCTTTCCTCACCTACATTTTTTTCTAACGTAGAGTGAATGCATTGTACTTAATTCATATGTATTTCCTATTTGATTCATGGTAAATGCGTTCCTTAAAAACAATTAGCCTAAATACTGAAGATTGCTGATGCGTGCAACACGGCGGACTTCGATTGGTCAGCTTCAGTTTCATTCAAATTATGCGCCTGTTCCTTCAAAAATGCTTGAATCAAATGCTTGTGTATTACATCATAAGAATAACTTTCCAACATGGCGTCGGGTCTAACGGCAGCGATGGAACCAGAGGACCTGACAGCCCATCCTGGATTCAGCAATGACAAATACTCGATGTTGATTGTCATCGGTGCGCTTTATAGACCGCATATACTGGACTATATTGTGGTGGAGATTGAACGAGGTATTCCCTTTTAAATTTTGGGTTTGGTATAATAATAGTTAACCCAAGCTGTTATAATAATATATTGAATATTATCATTATCTCTCATTTGTGTATGTTGTAGAACTGCATTCAAAATCCATTCTGTGATTTTGCAATTATTCAACGGTTGTTTGGTGAACTGAGATGGCTGAAACACAACACACACAGTGCGACTCATTGCGCCAGAGACTTTCTCTCGCGTTCAGCAATACATTTTTACGCATATTTCAACAAGCTGTCGTAGGCTACATACCGCTTATCCTACAATAGCTTTCGAAGCAGTAATATCATGTTTATTCTGGTACAAGATTCGCGCAGCGGTCCCTGCACTGCAGTGTTATGGCATCAGATAGTAAACATCAAAAATAGCCACCTTGTGCATCCCTTTCCAGCATGCCTAAGTACATTATTTGCCTCACATGTTTATTAATATACGCGACAGTCGTTATTACAGTATATAGAAACGAATTATTCCTTTAACGTGTTTCTCACACATCAACAGTTTAGTCTCAGTCTGTGCGTGTTCACACACCCACCCCAGCGGTCGTTTTTTTGCTTACATGTAAATTAATTTTAGTGGCCATCATCACCCTGATGAGAAATCCAACTTAATCTAGTAGTTAATCTAATTGTGAAATACAGTAATTGGTGTCCAGCTGGTCTAAGATAGCCAAGTAATGATCATCTTAAACCAGCCAGCTACATGCTACAAAACAAAAAAGCTACCAGTTTCAGCTGGATTTTCCAGCAAGACAGTCATCAACATTTCAGCAACAGAGACAGTGGTACCATTTTAAAGTAGTCACATGAGGCGTTAACAATATGTCAGATGTTGACAGCACAGATGTCTGGGCGATCAAAAGCTGAAAAGAGTCTGTCTCTGTGGGTAGTGAGCAAGAAAAAAAGATAAATAACAGCTTACAGGAAAATTAAAAGATTTTTTTTTTCATATTTGCTTTCATTTAAGTTTTCTCTCACAGGTTTTAAATTATTGTCAGTCGACCTTTCTTTCCTATTTATCAGTTACCTGACTTTACTGCAAGTTATACTGACATTGTTAGATGTTTTATTTATTTCAGTGCTAGCTGATGAGTCGCTTCTTTTTATGGTCAGATGAGAAAATGTTGTTCAGAGGCTTTTATATTTCATAGGTACAGGAGACCAATGCCGTGAAACAAAGCTTTTTTTGATGACCAGTCAGCCAACCATCTCAGTTGTCTCTAAAAGCCACAGTGTGTCTCACATGATGTTTCGGTGACATGCTGACTGCAGTGCTTTTGCTCTGGGGGTTTAGCCTGCTTGCTCTCAAATCAACGTTCATTGTTTTTGTAATATGCATAAACCCAGTACATTAAGTGTCAATAAGGACATTATTGAGTTTTTGAATACTTGCGTCTCCTTACATAGGTATTCGCGCATGGGATGTGGACCTGACAGTGTGTAACTTGGATGAGCAGCTGAAGCTCTTCACTTCTCAGCATTCTTCTTATGAATCCAAAGACATAAGAGGTCTTATTTCTGCTTCCTAATATTCACTGACTATGAATGCCTTTTTTTTCTGGGTAACTTTTATTTTTCATCATACGGCAGACATAACTTTATGAGGTATACAAAAAGAAGCACATTTGTGTTGGCAGTGAAAGACATGAGCTACACTTTTAAAGAACTCTGTTGGGAATATTTCAGAGCCCAGTTGGAGCACATGATATACGTGTGGGATTCAATCTTATGAATTAACAAAGAAGCAACTGTGTAGTTCAGCCCCAGCACAGCTCTATTTACAGTATCAGACATGCACAATAATATTCCAGTTAATAATGGAATATGGTCATATTTTCAATGTGTACGAGTCATGTAAACTCATTAAAGCCATAACCATAATCTGATTATGCCAATTTCAAAAAGTCTGAAAAACAACAACAACAACTGGCATGTTTCTATATTAAAAGAATTACGGTTTAAGGCAAACATGAGAATAGCAGAAAAAGAACATCATGCAAAGGAACATTACAACTGTTGAGCATGTAAAAATATTTTTTTGGAATAAAGTCTTAACAAGAATTTTGACACTTTTATCAGAAAATTGTTTTAGTAAACCTGTTCCTTTTGTATTTTACATTTATAAACACAGTAAATATCCTTTCATTACTGTCTGATGTAAAAAGACTTTGCTTTAATGGGAGAAAATCATTAATTAATTATAATTTTAATAACTATATTGCGTAATGAGGACTGTGTAAACTGTGTCGCTTCTATTATTCAGTAAAAGTTGTATTATGTTGGCGTGTTGGTCCTGATTTGCTATTTCAGTAGACACAGCAGAAAGACAGGAAGGAAGTGCTTTCTACCAATTGTTCAGACTTCGGCTGCTGTTGAAAAAACAGCAGTGGAACATTTTCTTGCAGTAGTTTTGAAAGTGATTTTGCTAACAAACCATAAATAGACATTTGCAGCTCTAATACTCAGGGAAAACTCACTCATTTTATTTTGCATTACTCTGGTTCTGTTTTAGATTATGGCAGCATCAAAACGCTTTGAAGTTTGAATCATGATTTTAAGAGCTTACAGAATAGCCAAATATTTAAGCGCATAATGTTTTTTGACTTTAAAGTTTAGTGCAATATGCTTTGATTTATCTTTATTGTGCATTTTTTTCAGATTAGTATGCAATGCATTAATGTTTTCTGTTGAGAAATCCACATATGCATGCCATCTTTGTGTACTTATTCTGATGATTTCCCTATTGACTCATTTTTGTCTGTCTCCCTACAATCCCATCATAGGTCAGAAGACATTTCATTTCAGTTCAGACGTATTGGACATTAAAGTTGTAGTAAATCCATCTGAAGGGTTACTCTACTCTGAGGTGTGTGACTGTTAAAGGCATCTCTTCTTCTCTTCCTCGATTCTATTTATTTGTATTACACAATCAATAAATGACAAAGGTCACATTAGATATGTTAAGGCTAAATTTAGTGCCTCGGAAATATAAGACCCATCACCAATCCTGCAGAAAAATTTAGTCTCATTTTCTAATGTAATCATTTGTAACAAAAATTAGTTTTCAATCAGGTATTCAGTCTCCATTTTGTAGTACTTTGTAGAGGCATATGACAATAGCTTGAAATGTAATTGAAACATAATATGCATATATTTTAAATATTTGAATATATAAATATACTTTGAAATATTTTTGTAATTTATAAATATTTTTTGTAACACAGGTCCACAGCTTCATATCATCAATACCTCGGCACAAATTGCTGGTTCTAACGGGACAGTCTCTTGAGGACTCCGGGGATCTGGTCCTGCACACGGGGCAGTTCACTCCTAATGATTTCACCCAGATCTTTTCAGATGAAGAGGTTTGCCAGACTGTAAATGTGTATGCCAATATTTTAAAGTGTTGTCCTCTCATAAGTAGTGGATAAGAAAAAGTAGCTATATTTGTATATAATATGATTCTTCTATGCATTACAAATGATTCAGTTTTTTTGATGAGAGCTGTTTTCTGTACATTTCCAACAGATTCAAGCTCTCTTAAACTCTGTAAGCACACATGGCAAAGCAAACCTCACCTTAAGCTGCCCTAAAATTGGAAAATGGAAAAACTCAGTGCTAGGGAAGCACAACATACATGACATTATCGACATTAAGGTGAACCCTTTAATGGTACTACCCAAAATGGGCGGCCTTCAAGAGTTCACAGACCACATTTTTGAGTCTTTAAAGCCACAGTCTACATTTGATCTCTTAGAGCCACCTGGCACAGTGGGATTTCTCAAGCTATGTCGTCCGTGCTGTTATGTATTTCCAGGAGGGAGAGGCGACTGTGCCTTTTTTGCTGTCAATGGCTTTAATGTTTTGGTAAATGGTGGAGCAGATCCACGCTCTTGCTTCTGGAAGCTTGTCAGGCATTTGGACCGCGTTGACTCAGTGCTGCTTACACATGTTGGAACAGACAACCTGCCGGGAGTTAACAGTCTGTTGGAGAGGAAGGTCGCAGAGCTTGAGGAAAATAAAACTGACTCACAGGAAAAGGAGCAATGGGCGAAGAATCTAATCTCTCCAGAGCTTGGTGTGGTTTTCCTAAATGCCCCAAACAGACTTAAAAAGCTTCAGGGTGATCCTAATGTACTACGAAGCAGTGATCTAGCAGGACTTATTTTACAGCATTTGGAAAAACTAAAGATCTCACCAGAACCGCTTTTTCGCAATTCAGTTGGTTCCATAGAACCAGTTATTCTTTTCCAGAAAATGGGAGTGGGATGCCTTGAGCTTTATATCCTAAATCCAGTCAAACGTAGCAAAGAAGTAGAGTCTTTCATGAATAACTGGCCAGATAATAGTTCCAAATCCAAGAGTTTAGATGGCCACCTATCCTCTGTGGTCTCTATATGTGCTTTGCTTGTTTGGCATCCTGCTAACCCAGTGGAGAAAATCATCAGAGTTCTCTTCCCTGGCTCTACACCACAAGGAAAGATAATGGATGGTCTGGAGAGACTGAAGCATCTAGAGTTTCTCAAGCACCCTGTAGTGTGCTCCAAAGATTTTGAAACAAAACAAGATAAGAATCCAAAAGCAGAGAGTCAGGACAGTCCCAAATCTGTTAAAAATGAATCCAGACCAAGTAATGGTGCTTCAAAAGACCGAGCGATTCGTGGAGATCTAGAGCTAAAAGACAAAACCAAGGGCATGAATGCAAATGATCTAAAAGGTGAAGAAAAGTTAAAATCTGTAGAAAGCAATGTGAAACATAAACCCTCCAGACTAGTTACAAGGAAGGAGTCTTTGAAGGACAAAAGCAATGAAAAAATAAACATATCAGACTCAAAGAAACAAGAAAATGGGCAGAGAGAAACGTCAGGTAGCAAAAATTCTTCAACGAGAAGACCAAAGTTAGATAGCAAACCCGAAGAGAGAAAAGCAACAAAGCCTCTTGGGAAAGAAATCAAGAAAACCTCCACTGGATTACTGAACTCAAATAAGCCTGAAAACGTAAAAAACGAAGCAAAATTACACAAACAGGCAGAGGACAAAGCCAAAAACTTTAAATCTAACAAGGAGCAGCAGAACCAGAAGTTGTCAACAGACTCAGAAGATGTAAATTGCTCCATAATGTCTTCACCAGAAGATATGACAGCAGATTTTCTGGAATTGGATCGAGAGCAACATGAATTGCTCATGAAGAGGCAAATTGTTGACTCTGGGAACCTGAAAAATGTCTCAACAGGTAATGTGCAGTCTATGTGTAGTAGCATAGTAAACCCAAGCAAGTCCGGAGCATCTGCGAGACCTTTTGTCAAAATAAAAAATGAGCTCTCTGTGAATCTAGACCTCACTCCCACTGAGTATACTTTGCTTGATGGGGCTTTGAAAGATAATATTTCTAAAAATGGGCATGAGGAAGTTTGTGTCAGTCCAGATGAAAAGACGTTAGAGCTAACATCTCCTAGATCAGGTCCAAATAGTGCTGGTCATACTCCTTATCACTTGTCACCTGAAGAGACCTGGGCCTCAAAAGATCTTAGTAGTTTTGGCGTTAAGATGTGTCTTGGCTCAGATAGCCAGCAGACGGGATTGTCCAAGTTTTCAGAGTCCGGATGCCCTAAAAGTAACCAAGAAAGTATCTCAACTTCCTCCAAAGAGAAGCACTCTAGTTTCCTGTCTCTCAGCTCTTTCAAGGATATAATGCATGATATATCTCCCACATTTACCACCACACACTCAATGCCTGCAGAAGTAAGTTCACCACAGTCCACTGAGGTTGATGAGTCATTGTCGATGTCTTTTGAACAAGTGCTGCCAACGGTGAGCGAGTCCACCAACGAAGACGAAACATCTTACTCCAACGGACATCATGTCAATTCTGATTTCAAAGTAGGAATGTCTTTGTCTTTAAAGAAGCCTCACACCCAGAGGGCACCTCATGATGGCCCAGAAGGGTGTTCATCTGGACCGCATGGTCTAGTATTTGATGCTACCCATGATGTTGACCTTTGCTTGGTCTCTCCATGCGAGTTCAAACATTTCAAACCGGTTGGCAATCAAGAAGTTCCACTGTCACTAGGTTTTAGAAACACCAGCCCATTGAACCTTTCTGATGATAGTGACCACTCCCAAGAGGTAGCTAAGCCCCTTCCACCTTCATGTTCAGGTAACAAGGTCACTCATCCAGCTCAGGAGACCCCTCTCACTTCTGCCAGTGACTATTTTCAGATGGCAACAGACTCAGATATACATCCTGGTGTAGAGGATTGCCCATCCATTACTGCAGATGGACTTATGGATTCTGATGAAGAAGGTGGTGTCCACCTGCAATCCCAGAACCTAAATGATGGTGTGAATTCTTGCAGAGGGAATCATTCTTTGCCGAAGGATCCCCCACCCGCACCTCTGAAAGACTTACCTCCTCTTCCACCTCAGCCTGGCGCTTGTATGCCTGATCCTGTCAGCAACGCAAAGCCTGGTGCAACAAAAGGCAGAAAAGCAGCAAGAGTTACACAGAGGTTAACATCTTCACAAGGCACCAAAACCAGGACTGGTAGTCAAGGTTCTTCTGTTAGTGGCTCGAGAAGCAGCTCAGCGGGAGACATACTGGCTAGTCGGAGCACAGGCTCTGCTTCTAAACGATCCACAACAGCAGGTTTGAACTGATTTTACATTGTTTATTTTTGCATGAAGATATTTATCTGGTAATGACTGGTGTTTTAATGCAGGTAGCAAGGTTGGTGCTTCAGTATACCTGGACCTGGCTTACCTTCCGTCAGGCCATGCAGCTTCTACTGTTGATGTTGAGTTTTTTTGCCGCTTGCGATCATCCTGTTACATATTAAGTGGGGACGACACACTCAAGGAAAGCTTGCTGAGGTCTATTCTGGATGCATTACTGGAGGGAAAATCTGTATGGCCTGAGGATGTGCCGGTATGTATGAGAAGATATATGCAGTAGAAGTCAATTCAAAGGAACTCTACAGGACTTTGGCCTCTCTATCTGTGGTTAACTCTTTCCCCGCCATTGATGTAGTTTTCTGGCTTTCCCTGTTTTCATTGTTATACAGTAGGGGGCGCTATTACACATCTTCTGAAAAAGTACTGAATCTCAAGATTAAAACACAGGAAAAAAAGGAGCAGAAACAAGCGATAAGTGTTGCTTATAATCATTGTACACTCTAAAAAGTGCTGGTTTAAAAACAACCCAAGATGGGTTTAAAATGGACAAACCCAATGATTGGGTTGTTTTAACCCAGAGGTTGGGTTAAATATTTGCCCAATGTGCAGGGCAGTGTTATTTATCTCAACTATTGTTTAAAAATTACTTTATGACTGGTTTAAAATGAACCTAAAATAGGTTGGAAATTAAAAATCAGACACATAATTACTAGAGGCAACAATAATAATCAAAAGGTGAACATTTATTAATAAGCAATTTAATAAATATTTGTTGTTTAATTATTATTCATTTTACGTATTAATAAATGTTCATTTATTAAACATATTCATAAATGTTAATTTCCAACATACTTTGGATTCATTTTAAGCAAGCAATACAGCAGTTTTTAAACAATAGTTGAGTTAAATAAAACTACCCAGCAGGTTTGGCGAACATTTAACCCAACTGCTGGGTTAAAACATCCCATTCGCTGGGTTAACAACCCAAACAATGGGTTTGTCCATTTTCAACCCAACTTGGGTTGTTTTTAAAAGTTGTTTTGGTTGTTTTTACATTTTTGTGAAAATGATCAAAATTGTTAGCAGTGGCTGGCAACTTAAAAAAAAAAAATGCTGGCGGAGAAAGAGTTAAACATAAAATTCCAAGTTACTTCTAGAATTGTTTTTTGTCATGCCACTTTAAATCTCATGCCACTTCTACACGGACAGGTATACCTATGGTTGCCTGTGATTATTATATCAGAGTGGACCCAAAACAATCTTTTATTATGTGACATACTTTGTTTGTTTTATCTTTGTGTAAACTTCTAGGTGACCCTGATTCCCACGTTTGAATCACTGATGATGCATGAGTGGTATCGGGAAACTCAAGAAAAACAACGGCATCTGGGCATTACAGTCCTAGGCAGCAACAGCACTGTGGCTATGCAGGAGGAAACTTTCCCTGCTTGTAAAGTAGAGTTCTGCTAGTGATGACACATGCTTTACATTTCCAATCTGTGTATCCCATGCTTATTTAAAGGGACGCATACACATTTTCACCACCATACATTCATATGTACAGTTATGTTCTTCTCGGCAGATGTTTTACCAAACAACATATATTGTGTTTGTGAAAGATTCCTAAGCAGGAAGCTAAGGACTAAAGTAAAATCACAAGTATTAAATCAATACCTATAGATGTATTTACTCTAGGAGTATAACTTCACTGATTTATTATTAAGAAGAGTATTTAATAGATTCCCACTTCACAAACGTAGCAAGTCATAATTATATACTGCACACTTTAACATAGCCCAGAGTTCACATCTTTCTATGGAAGAGGTATACACACTTCTTTGGAAAACGCTTTATTGTGGTTTATGCGGATGACCTGAATAAATTGGAGCTAGAGAATTGCATTGATTATGTGCATGAAGACCATTATAAACTCATTTAGACACACAAACAAATTAATTAAACAAATTAGTAGTGCCAGTGGGGGTTAGATTAGAGATGGCACAGATATTTTAATATCAGTTGTCCAAACACAGATCAAATCACACAACATGATTACATAGAGACCTATTTTACACTTCAGTATGTTCTTGACAAACATTTTTGGTTTTGCATTGGTCTGAAAGGATAGTATTGTACCATTTTCCTGTCCCTTTTGAGGACCAGTAGCTTCACACCAATTCACACAGATGTGGTATGAATGCACTGCACTGTAATAGAAAATCACTATGAAATCTGTAGATGGCATGTAAGTGACAATTTCAGTTCATCCCATTTGGACATGTGATAAGTGGTAGAAGTGTGTGACACTAAGTATAACTTGTAACTGCAGTGCAGAGCCTCTGATATCTACTGTATGCCTACTGTGCTTCTGTTACTGACTGCTGTAGTACATACTCCTTTATTTTTATTAGATGCATCTCCTTAATTCAGCACTATAAAGAGAATGTCTGGTAAGTTTGTGGAGCACAAGAATTTTAATTCATGCATTGCTGCACTCTCATATAAAGTGTGTAATATACTTGTATGTAAAATGAATTATATGAATTAAAACATTTAAATGTCATTGAAAATTCTGTACTGATTCTTTGTCAGTATTACAGGATAATGCAATCCCACAATGCACAGACATGATTAGTGGGGAAAAAATGGTAAAAGTTTAGAGAAAAAAAAAAAAAATATATATATATATATATATATATATATATATATATATATATATATATATATATATATATATATATATATATATAATTTAATACTGTAAAGTATCAATTAAAATAGTTGAATGTAATTAAATTGGACTATCCCAGATAGCAAGCAATCATTGAACCAACGTTAATTCAGTGTTGATGTGTGGATGCTAATAGCAAAGTTACAAAGTGATGTTGGTTCAGTATCACTTTTGCAACCGCATTGAAAGTTGAAACAATTGTGAGATTTCAACAAAATATCAACATTGAGATGAACAAAGAATCATTGGCAATATTGTTGAATCAGTGTAACATTGTGATGTAAAAAAATAAATGATAGACTTGTTTTTAATGAGTGTTCATGCTTGCGGTTGCCAGATTCGAAGAATTTAAATCCCCAAATTGGAGCTTTTCTGTTGAAAGACACACATTTTCTACCCGGTGTTTTACTTAATCTTTTCAATCTGGCAAAGAGTAAAGAACACAATATACCATATATAACATACAATATACCACT
Source organism: Ancherythroculter nigrocauda (assembly GCA_036281575.1). Classification (NCBI taxonomy): domain Eukaryota; kingdom Metazoa; phylum Chordata; class Actinopteri; order Cypriniformes; family Xenocyprididae; genus Ancherythroculter; species Ancherythroculter nigrocauda. The sequence continues at coordinate 228,024 of VTFQ01000317.1, forward strand.
ATAATCAAATACAGACCGTATCAATGTGCATGTAAATAATTTTTAATGAAGAGAAACTTGCCTCCATTCCACTCCACTTACACATCTCATGATGTTTAACAGCTTTTGACATTTCTCAACCATTTTGTTTATATGTTCAGCCCATGAAAGTTTTGAATAAAAATAAATAGGTCTACTTCAAAATGTAAAAACCTTCACCCTTTCCAATGGTCTCATACATTTTCAGGCTTATTTCTGGAATAACTTTCTTCCTAGAGAAAACTAGTCTTTGTTTTTTTATTCTGAAAATTTTAATCCTCATTCATACGCCCATTCTTCTACTTTTCTGATTGCTTCTTGAATCTTCCCATTAATATGCAAAACATTCCTTCCCCTTTTCCACAGAGTCTGTTGTCTGCAAAAAACATCTACTAATGTCTTTTACTTGATTAAAATCATAATTAACCATTACAGAAAAAATGAATAGGCTTTATTACACTCCCTTGTGGAGTTCCATTTTCTATCTCAAATCTATTTGACAATTTGTTCCCTATTCTTACCTGTATAGTTCTGTCTGCCATCAAATCTTTTATGCAATTCAACATCCTTCCTTCTATGTTCATCAGTTTTAATTTTATCAGCTATAATTAGAAGGTTTTGAAGGGTCCTTTCCATACTTCCTGATAGGAATTATTATAGTTTCTTTCCAAGCTCTCGGTTGCTTTTACCAACATTTCCGTCTCGTCCTTGTCTGTTACCTCTATTTCGCCTTCTGATTCTGATACAGGATATTCCCATTCTTTCCTATTACCTTCCATTCTCTTTATCATATCTACTAGGCTGATCTTTGCCAGCTTCCTCTTTGTCTTATAGTTCTCCTCACCACTGCTTGAGTGTAATTATGTGTTCTGTTAAGAAGTCTAAAAGCCTTATTTCTGTTTCTCACAGCTTCACTACACTTAGCTGTCCACCATGAACAGTTTTCCTTTTTTACCTGCTTTTTGGTATTGATTCTAATGCTGCCTCAAGTATTGTTGCACAAACTCTTGTCAGTTTCTTGGTTTGAGTCAAGTGCTACCATTCTTTTCTCACAAATTTCCTCAAACTTGACCCAATCTGCTTTTTCAAATATCCATCTTTCTCTTCCTTGTATTAACATTCTATGTGTCTCAATGTTGTAACAACTGGTGTAGTGATCACTTGCTAGTTTCTTCCCATATATCCCACTTTCTAGGCAAATTGTTGACACAGTGTCAAATCCAACACAGATTCCATTCCCATATGAACATCTATCCTTGTTCCCCTCCCATGAGTCTGCATCATTGAAACAAACCAGCTCCCATTCCTCTAATATAGAGCCTCCACTATCCATTACCATTTAAGTCCCTACTACACCATAATTTATAATCACTATCTCCTGTCCCCTACTCCACATCTCCACCGCAATATATTCTTGATTCTTCTATGCGCGACTCAAATGCCGTGTCATGTGCGAGACACTGCAAAGGACATGAGACGCGAATGCAACGGTTAAATGTGTCCAGCTATAGCGCATGTTTACAGTGAAGCTGCTGTCGGTTAATGAAGATTTGATGGGTGTCAAAAGTGATAAGACTTTTCAGTTTTATGGATGTTGCCATCTTTGATATTACTTTGGTCAAGTCTCTATGGTTACTAGTAAGGGAATCCGGGCTTGCACATATACATACAGACATTATTCGAGATGCTACTAAGTTGCTGTGTGAACATACATGGTTCATACAATGATTTATAGGCAACCTCACTCATGCTAATTCAGATTAGCACAGTTGCTATAAAAAAAGTCTTGTTTATTTTAGTTCAGGAATTCATAGTTCAAGTGTTAGTAATCTGTACTTAATCTTTATTTCAGGAAGCCATTTTTAAAACCATGATTAACTATTCTAGATTACAGCCTACTAGTGTCTTAATTTAAACCCTGTCTGGGAAACTGCCCCTTATAATTGACAAAAACTTGACTAAACAAAAACAGAACAAGGTTGACTATATGATAAAAACTAAAAAGTATATTGGTAACACTTTATTTTACAGTGCCGTAGTTACACGTTACTACATGTACTTACTATAGTAATAACAGTAAATTATACATTATTATAAGTAACTAACCCTAACCTTTCTTCTATTAAGCACATATAGTTAATTAATACTACTCAGTACTTATTTGAGTAATTACAATGTAACTACAGCATTGTAAAAGTGTAACCAGTATATTTGACACAGGACTAAGTCTAAATTAAAAATAGTTGACAAAACACTAAGTGCATCATTTGCACTGAATGCATGAGAGTTGGCAGCAGCTGTTATGGTGTGTGCATGTGTGTGCAAATGATGCATGTGTGTTTCCAAATGCGTTAAAGTCAGTTAATTTCATTACTGCCATTTGCAAATATTTGTCATTCTTTAATAGTTGTTTGGTAGTTACAGTTGTTCGAACTTAACGTGACTTCATAATTGAGTTGTACTGTGGAATCAACTACAGGGCGGGGTTTTGCGCTTAACCAGTTTTTTTTTTTTTTTTTTTTGCAAGATCAGTGCATTTTTATATTTTATATTTACATATTTACATTTCTTTCGCATACATTACATGATGTGACAATTTGAATTACTTGAATCCTTTCAGATGTGGACGGTAATCTGTCACACCACACTGTACTGTATCTAGTTGCTTACATATTTTTCAAAATACTTTTTCAAGGAACTTGGTTCCTGGGTGGGGTTTTGTGCTTAACTGGTTTGTAGGAAATATCACGTTAAAGCAAACCTGCACTGCCACTTCATTTTTTTGATATATACGACGTTGAGCTTCAGTAAAAAAGAAAGTAATCTCTTTCAGGTTACCAAAGGAAAGCAGACGAATCTCACGTCTCATTCCAAGGTGAGCTGATTTCAAAACTTTTTTTTTTATTTTACTTTTATTTTTGCTAGGTCAATGCATTTTTATATTTTATATTTACATATTTATGATTAGACAATTTGTATTGAATCCTTTCACATGAATTTGGGAGTGGACGGTTATCTGTATGTTGTACTTTACTGTATGTAGTTGCCTACATATTATTCAAAATCCTTTCTAAAAAAACTTTTCATTTCATTATAACAGCATGCTTTAAAAATGTTGGTTGAATGTTTTTCAGGTCATTATGAGCACCGTCACATCCAGCTTGACCAAATGGCAGAAGAAGAAGCTCTGCTCGTTGTTCAACAATGCCAACTTCAGCCTGCTGTTCAAAGCCAGTGTGCATGGCTACAATATCAATATATTTCACCAGAAGTGTAATTATCAGGGACCAACTGTTATTGTAGCTTACAATAAGTCTGGATATGTTTTTGGAGCTTTTACCAGCAAAAATTATGGTCAAACAAACCAAAATGTTGTGGATGACAAAGCTTTTCTCTTCAGCTTTAATGACAAAGAGGTTAAAGAAGATCCACTCCGTGCGTTAAGTGGAAATCCCCAATTTTCTTTCTTGGACAATGGTCCAAACTTTAGTTCTTTAGTGTTTCTTTACAATAACACAGCCACCGTCCAGAGTAATCCAGCATCTGCATACAAATTCGATCCACTGAAGATGCATGGGAATGACTTACAGCTGACAGAATGCGAGGTGTACAGAGTTGAAGGTTTGTAATATTTTGTGCTACTTTTTAGATCATTTATGAGAGAGTAGTGCACTTTCAATAATGGTTGTGTGAATAACTCTGGTTTGGATTCTTACCAGACTGTGGAGGACTCATGGAGAAACCATGGAGAAATGTGCAGTGGAACTCTGAGTGAGTGAAGCAAACCAAATTTAGTGTCTTCTTAAAATGTATTCAGATTCAGTAATTCAGTCAATTTGGTCTGATTTCTGATTTTTAATATCAATGTCTTTTACTAAATGTTTAATGTTGACTTTTTGACTGTGTCCCTAAGAGTGCTTAAGGTATTTGACAATAATTAATAATGTTTTTAGGACAAAGGAGGCACTCCTAAGCACCATCTCGGGCTGGAAGCCTTCTGTTAGCTCAGTTAAACAGGCTCGGATTCTACTGGTGGGTCCTGTTGGAGCTGGGAAATCAAGCTTCTTCAACTCTGTCAACTCTGTGTTCAAGGGTTATGTGAGCATCCAGGCCAACACTGGCACTGCTGGAACCAGTTTGACAACTCGGGTAGAAATATACTTCGATTATTACATCTCTGATGTTTCACAGAGTGAAATATTGTGTGAAGTATTGTGATTAGTTATGTACCACATTACATGCTAAATATTTGTGCCATGCAGTTCCGTACCTACTACATAAAGCCAGGCAGCGGTGTCAGCCATGTTCCCTTCACTATGTGTGACTCGATGGGTCTGGAGGAGGGTTTGAACAGCGGTCTGGATGTAGAGGATTTTGCCAATATTTTGAAAGGTCACATTCAAGACAAGTATCAGGTGAGAACCTTAGGTAAAAGGTAAACATAATAGCAAAGACTATAGAATAACACAAGACATGTCACTGGTATTGTTTTGAATGGGAGAAAGTGTAACGCGCAATATGGCAGAATAAGTCCCGCCTTCAAAATAAGAGCCAATCGCCGATTGGTAAAGTCATCGCGTCACTGCAGCGGCCGTTAAAAGCACTGGTTTCTATAGAAACAGTCAGACGCGCCGCGCGCCTCCGAAATGAGGTACAAGAGAAGCATTAGCTTGATCCAGCCTAAAAAATAGGCTACAGTTTTTTGTCATGATTCGAGCGTTTAGGAAAAAGAATTATGAGACAGTTGTCAGAATTCATTGGTGATTTCAAATATGAAATTTAATCGAAAATTCTCCAAACTGCTTTGGAGAATTTGATGTTTCCCCATTCAAAGAGATAGGAGCTGCATGGATACCCAGGATGCCCGAGAGGCGTTTCAAAGATGGCCGCCGAGTGAAATTACTTAAAGGGACTTTGATAATAGGTTTAGAATATGTTTTATAAAGCGGATAGTTCTGGCCTTTGATTCTGATTGGTTGAGCTGCATTCAAAGCTGTTGTAAAATTCTCGAAAACATACAACTGACCGCATTAGGCTACATAAGTAGGCTATAGAGGGTACGTCACCGTCGACCGTTATTGCAGTCATGCCTGTTGAGTGGCACAAATTGACAGCATTGGTTTTCAGCGTGAATGCCGCGAAAAACACACAAAAAAACACCTCCAAAACGGGAAAAAGCTTTGTGATTGACTGTACAAATAGCTTTGACACAAAACCTGAGGTATATATTTAAAGATGAGAGCTACAGAAAAAAGAAACAAGATCACTGCAATTCACAACTGAAACAACTGAACTCCAGCAGAGATTGAGTGAACGAGTATATTACCTGCATTCAGATTTAGTATTTTCCTTCAGGTCTGTCCTATGTTCATAAAAAAATCTGAAATCTGTTTGAATGTCCACTGCGATCCTGTCCTTTTAACTTGCGTCTTGTTCCATGTTCACGACAAGTTTCAATTCAAAAGTCTCTCGCTCATAAAGACAATCTTTGCCTCCATCTAATGGCATAATAATGTAACTTCTGTTGCTGTTCATGGTCAGGGACTATTTTTTTCCAGCAGAAGGAAGGCTTTTAATGATTTTACTTCATGAAAGTTGCATTGATACATATTTTTTGGCTTTGATATTTGTATTGTGTGGTTACCGTTTTATAAAAGCAATAAGCCCTGTGAAGCCATGGTTTACAGTGAATTTATAACAGCTAAGGGGGTTTTAGGCACTAAATGCCAAACAACGCCCCTGTTATAAATTCACTGTAAACCATGGCTTCACAGGGCTTATTGATTTATTAGCTAGTTACAGGGAAAAAAAGATGGACATTAAAAAAGATGGACTATAATTTTTTATCCAGTATTTTCTGTCTAACATCTTAATGATATTTGACATATCTTTTTCATAGTTTAACCCATCGATGCCTATACAGCCAGACTCCCCTCATTTCCGTAAATCTCCTGGCTTGAAGGACAAGATTCACTGTGTGGTGTATGTGATTGACACCAGCAAAGTCAAGCTTCTCTCAGACAAAATGATTGAAAAATTTGCGGTTTTTCGAAAGAAAACCAACCAGCTGGGTGAGTGACAGACAATAATGAAACAGATTTGAATTAATTTCAAGTGACATGAGTGTATTTTGTAATTTAAATGATGGGAATAAATTTACAGCCTCTCTCAAGCAACTTGAGGTTAAGTCCCTTTCTCAAGAGCATCTCTTGTGGGGATTGATTGTTCAACAACTATAAATCTTTAACCTTTAGGGCTACATCACCCAGGATAATGATCCCTGGGATTTGGTAGCATTTAAGGGCCTAATTACATCTGGTCACTTCATGCATTTTTACTGATCGGATAGCCATCCGTTTTGTCACAACTGTTCCATTTACACTTGGCCACATAAATATGTCTCCGCAAAATGGATATAAACCCGATCTTCAACTCCTGCGTTATATGCGTTCACGTCAACGAAAGCAACAGATGTGCACTGCATTTTACTTATCATCAGCTAATTTCAAGAACAAAGACCGCAATACGAGAAAGAGTGACATCAGCACTAAGATTTTAGTCTCACTACTTTTAATGAACATGATTGTGTTTTGAGCGTCTGCAACATGCTTTCAGTTTCATTTGCGGCAGTTTGCACGTTGGCTTGCTGAAGAGATACTCAGCTACTCATCTGACATATGACATGCTATAGCCAGATTTGACACCACTGCTGCAACACACATCACTATCATATAGCCTATAACATGCTCTCACACTTTATTTTTTTAATATTTTGGGAGGAGTAAAATTTGCATATGCGCTTTCAACAAACAGATGCATTTACACTTGTCCAGCATTTGTAATGCATTTCAGATCACTTCCTGAAATGGTTTGAGTGATGAGATTTAAATCCGTCCAGAAAGCGTTTCGAAAGGCATTTACACCTTGTCTTTTCACTATCGGAGAGCTATCCCATCAGAGAGAATGCATGAAGTGACCAGGTGTAAACAGGCCCATAGATATTGTTCTGTACTTCAGGTGTTCCTCAGCTGGTTCTGCTGACTAAGGTGGATGAGGCCTGTCCCTTAGTGGCGGAAGACCTGAAAAATGTCTACCAGAGCCACTATATCAACAGAATGGTACAAATGAATGTATATGACTTTATAGAGAGTGTTCTGTTTCACATCTTGTTCTTGAGTGTTTCTGAACTGTTTTGTGACAGGTGCAGGAAGTGAGCACCCGGCTTGGAGTCTCTCTGTCTGCTGTGATCCCGGTGAAAAACTACTACCAAGAACTGGAATTGGATCCTCAAACTGACATACTGCTTCTGAACGCTGTTGTTCAGATGATCAGAGCTGCTGGGGGCTATTTTGATGATTTTTACAACCCAGAGGTGAAGTCTGAGTAGAGCTTTCTTTTCCCTTTAAGACCTAAAGGTTCTGGATGTATATGTATTAGCAAATCATGTCTTTCTGTTTAGATAATCACATTTATATTTGTTACAGTCTGTGCTTTGGGTGTATTTCTCTCTCTGTATGTGTGACATCATTACTCCTTTCATCTCTCTGAGTATGTGTTTAGGTCCTTGTGCACATGTGCTACTTATTATTTTTAATGTAAGCGCAGATGTGGCTGATGGTAAATTAAATGTCTTGTTTCCAGTGTCATCCGCTTTATTTTTTTCATGTATTGTCATAATTATAAACACACTGGTTTCTAGCTCAAATATTTTAACCCTTTAGACACTTTGTTATTCTTCTAGTTTTTACCTAATGAATCAGAAGTCTTGCACATTCACAGAAATTAGCTTTCTTCTGCTTTACAGAATAAGGTGGATAAAAAGTCGCTGTTGCTGAAGCAAGGGTAGAGGAAATATTCACCAGCCATTACCCCACAAACAAGCTTTGCTCCTTTTTAACTAATTTTTGTTGATTAATCGTTAACATTAGCTGCCCTTTTATGCTGGAGTTTTCAAGTATTGTTAATTTTTGTTTTTGGTTCATTTTCTGTCAAGCCATTCAGATTCATTCTTTATAGGAAATTTGTTTTCACAGACTGTACCAGGAGCAACATTCAACATGCACAATATGCACATACTACACAGAATACATGTAATTGTACACATAAATAGACATATTGCAAAAAATAAAATGAAATAAAATAAAAAAATAAATATATATATATTAAGCTAGTACCAGACTAAAATGCATGTTTGAGCTATTTTAACTGAAAGCAACTTGTACTGACATATCTTAAAATGTGTCAGTGCCGTTGTTTTGTCTCAAGATGCACACTAGTAATGTATTTCGGGTACATTTATAAAAGATACTTAAATGCCCTAATTGAACTAAGGCCTAGTCTAAGCCCTGTCTGTGAAACAGGGCCATAGTTTTACACATCAGCCCAGGGTTTTTTTTTTTTTTTTTTTGCACATTAATCTGACAATAAATGCGGCACACCCAGTTTTTCTGATGCAAACCCAGTCTCTTTTCTGGCTACTATTGTAAATATTGGGTTTCCTGTGTTTTTTTATGTGTATAATGTATTTTGAGTTACTGCCTAAGTAAAATCACTCACCTGTGAGGTTACATTTAGTTTCAGATGCTTATTTCTTTAAAATGATTTTACAGAAATTATTTGTCATTATTTTAAGGATCAAAATATAAGAAATTGCTGTTTGACTTATTTTGACTGACAGAAATGATGTTTTTTTTCTCATTATTATTAGGGAAAGAAAGTCTTGAGTGCCATCTGCAAAATGAATTGGTTTTGTTTTTTATTTATTTACAACAAAGAATCTTCTGTCAGGCTAAGCATTTTAGAGAACAAGTACATATCCTATTTGTATAGTACATATAAATATTGTGGTTGTGTTAGGTTTCATTTTTGTGACGTACGACCTATTGCAAGGTGCGTTTCCGTAAAAACGAAAGTAATTTTATGGGAATTCCGAATCTTTTTAGGGAACCGGATCATTTGGCTCAGCTCAGTAATAAGAGCCGACTCTTTCAGCTCCCAAAACGACTCTTCATTTAGTATCACTTCTGGCTTTTTAAATTAAGCCAAATTTAGTAATGTTTAGCCTGTGATTGATATGTATGCACATATTTAACTTAAATTATTCAACATAAAATTATATTAAACCTTAAACCTTACATTAATTAAAAAAAAAAAACTAATGTAAGCATCAAACACTACATTATTTCGAGAGCGAGAGCGGCGTGATCACACGTACACATCAAAATAACAATGCAGTGGTTCCCTAACCTGTCCTGAAGGACCCCCAGCAATTTTGGATGTCTCTCTCTTTAACACACCTGTTTCAACTCATTAGTAGCTACAGACTGCAAGACCTGAAGTTAGTGTGACAGATAAGTGGCACATACAAAATGTGCAGTGCTGGGGGTCCTTCAGGACAGCGTAGCATAAAAATAATAATATTATTCTGTCTTGTATTAATGTACAAAAAAGGAAAACGGCTCTCAAAAGGGAACCGAATCTCACCGTTCACTTAAAGGAGTCGATTCATAAAGCCGACTCGTTCGCGAACGACACACTTTCGAGCAACCAAGCGAAAGAAAGCAGGAGATTCTGACGAATTGTTCCTTCCAACGTGAGCTGTTTTCATAATTTTTTTTTTTCCAAGATCATTTGCAAACTTAATATAATTTCAATTTGACAATTTGAATCGTATTTGGGTGGGGGCAATATTCTACGTTGCACTTGCTAGTAGTAGTAGTAGTCTACATATTTTACAATATATTCAAAATACTTATAAAGGAACTTAATAACAGCATGCTTTAAAAATGTTGGTTGAATGTTTTTCAGGTCATTATGAGCAGCACCATCACATCCAGCTTGACCACATGGCAGGAGAAGAAGCTCTGCTCGTTGTTCAACCATGCCAGCTTCAGCCTGCTGTTCAAAGCCAGTGTGCATGGTTACCATATCAATACATTTCACCAGAAGTGTAATAAGCAGGGACCGACTGTTATTGTAGCTTACAATAAGTCTGGATATGTTTTTGGAGCTTTTACTAGCAAAGATTATGGTCAAACAGGCGGAAATGTTGTGGATGACAAAGCTTTTCTCTTCAGCTTTAATGACAAAGAGGTTAAAGAAGATCCTCTCCGTGTGTTCAGTGGAAATCCCCAGTATGCTTTCACTGACAGTGGTCCATACTTTGATTCTTTAGTGTTTCTTTACAATAACACAGCCACTGTCTACAGTAATACATCATCTGTATACAAATTCGACCCACAGCAGATGCATGGGAATGACTTACAGCTGACAGAGTGTGAGGTGTACAGAGTTGAAGGTTTGTAATATTTCAGATAATTGCTGAGAGAATAGTGCACTTTCAGTAATGATTGTGTGAATACCTGGCTTACTCTGGTTTGGATTGTCACCAGACTGTGGAGGACTCTTGGAGAAACCGTGGAGAAATGTGCAGTGGAACTCTGAGTGAGTGAATAATTATTCAGATGTTAATTTGGTCTGTTGTTTTGTATTTTATGATCAATGTCTTTTACAAAATGTTTTTTTTTTGACTCACTGTCCCTAGGAGTGCTTAAAGGGTTAGTTCACCCAAAAATTAAAATTTATGTCATTAATGACTCACCCTCATGTCGTCCCAACCCCCTTCATCTTCAGAACACAAATTAAGATATTTTTGATGAAATCCAAGTGGTTTTTTATCCTCAATAGAAAGCCACGAAATGACCACATTCAAGGTCCAGAAAAGTAGTAAAAACATTGTTAGAGTTGTTAACGTGACTACAGTGGCTTAACCTTAATGTTATGAAGCGACGAGAATACTTTTTGTGCACCAAAACAAAAATAACGACTTCATTCAACAAAATCATCTCTCCCCTGTCAATCTCGTACGCAGTTGACGCAGTGAATGCAGTGAACACAGAACCTGATAGTGCTGCCACACAAATTTGTTAAATAAAGTCATTATTTTTGTTTTGTTTTTGTGCACAAAAAGTATTTTTGTCGCTTCGTAACATTAAGGTTGAACCATTGCAGTTACGTTGACAACTCTAACAATGTTTTTACTGCTTTTCTGGACCTTGAAAGTTGTACTTTCATTGCTTTCTGTTGAAGATAAACCTCTTGGATTTCAATCTTAATTTGTGTTCTGAAGATGAAGGTTCATATACCGGTGTAGAACGACATGAGGGTGAGTAATTAATGGCAGAAATTTCATTTTTGGGTGAACTAACCCTTTAAGGAATTTGACAGTGACAATTAATAATGTTTTTAGGAGAAGGAAGGCACTCTTGAGCATCATCTCGGGCTGGAAGCCTTCTGTTAGCTCAGTTAAACAGGCTCGGATTCTACTGGTGGGTCCTGTTGGAGCTGGGAAATCAAGCTTCTTCAACTCAATCAACTCTGTGTTCAAGGGTTATGTGAGCATCCAGGCCAACACTGGCACTGCTGGAACCAGTTTGACTACTCAGGTAGAAATATACCTTGATTACACCTCTGATATTTTATGGATTAAAATATAGTGTGAAGTATTGTGATTAGTTGTACAAAATTTCTATATGCATTAAAAATAATTGGTAAAAATGTGTGCCATGCAGTTCCGTACCTACTACATAAAGCCAGGCAGCGGTGTCAGCCATGTTCCCTTCACTATGTGTGACTCGATGGGTCTGGAGGAGGGTTTGAACAGCGGTCTGGATGTAGAGGATTTCGCCAGTATTTTGAAAGGTCACATTCAAGACCGGTATCAGGTGAGAACCTTAGGTAAAAGGTAAATATAAAAGTTACCACAGTAGGTGTGGCAGATATTTTACTAGCTATTACAGGAATAAAAAAGATGGACATTACAATATGCTTTAATTTTTTATTCAGTATTTTCATTTTCACATCTTAATGATTTATTGATCTTGTGCATGTTTTTTTCTTCTTCTTAGTTTAACCCATCGATGCCTATTCAGCCAGACTCCCCTCATTTCCGTAAATCTCCTGGCTTCAAGGACAAGATTCACTGTGTGGTGTATGTGATTGACACCTGCAAAGTCAAGCTCCTCTCTGACAAAATGATCGACAAGTTAGCAGTTTTTCGAAGGAAGACCAACCAGCTGGGTGAGTGACTAACAATGATGAAATAATTTCAAGTGACATCAGTGTATTTTGTCATTTCCATAATAGAATATTCGATTTACAGCCTCAAGCAACCTGAGGTTAAGTCCCTTTCTCAAGAGAACCTCTTGTGGAGTTTGATTGTACAATTAGCATAAATCTTTAGGACTATCTCACCCATAGGATAATGATCTCTGGGATCTGATAGCACTGAAGGTGTTGTTCTGTACTTCAGGTGTTCCTCAGCTGGTTCTGCTGACTAAGGTGGATGAGGCCTGTCCCTTAGTGGCGGAAGACCTGAAAAATGTCTACCAGAGCCACTATATCAACAAAATGGTACAAATGAATGCATATGACTTTATAGTCATTATTCTGTACTGTTTTGTTTTACATCTTGTATTTCTGATGAACGTGTGACAGGTGCAGGAGGTGAGCGCTCAGCTTGGAGTCTCTCTGTCTGCTGTGATCCCGGTGAAAAACTACTGCCAAGAACTGGAAATAGACCCTCAAACTGACATACTGCTTCTGAACGCTGTTGTTCAGATACTCAGAGCCGCTGAGGGCTATTTTGATGATCTTTACTGTCCAGAGGAGAAGTCTGAGTAGAAGGTTCTGTATGTATATTAGTATTAGCAAATCGTATCTCTTTGTTTACACACATATTCCTATTGTTTGATGTGACAAGTTCATGCCCGTTTGCGTAAGGTCCACTGACATTTCTACTGTTACTCTGAACATGCAAACTATTTGTGATCCAAAACATGCAACCACATGTCTAATATTCAAAGCTTTATTCTCAGTTTGAGAGAACAATTTGTGGTTTAGAATTGAAATAAAGGTCTTATTAAATGTCTCATGAAGTTTATTTGTTGTAGAAGATAATGAAAGAAATACATTCACATTGTACAGTACCAACAATCAACGTGGACAAAGCCAATTGTTTGTACTTGTTCTAAACCTTAAAAATTACCTTTATGTAACCTAATGTAGTTAGGTTGATTTAATGAAATTAAATGAAAACCAGTTCATTTAGAAGCATAATATTTAGGTTAACTTGCAAAACCCCTTTTGCAGTGTATGCTTAAACTCACAGTAATACAAAAACTTCATATAGTCTTCATGTAAGATTGCCTTAAGAGCAACTGATATGTTACACTCATCTCTAGATGTGCAGATATTTCTTCCTGCTATCAGCCATTCTTTAAAAAATCCTCTCATTCCCAGTCGTTTACAACCATACAGATCTATCCACCTTATTTTGCAATGCAGAAGTAAGCTATTTTATGTAAATGTGCGAGACTTCTGGTTCATTAGCCACTATATGTATATAACTAGAAGAATAACAAAGTGCTAGAAACCAATGTGTTTATAATTACAACAATACATTAATAATATGGAATAAGAAACACCAGTTTGCAATATCAAGCAGCATAACAAGCTGTTTTGTACAGCTAAAAATAACTGGAAGTGGATGACACCAGAAGCCAGACACATCAAATTTGATCTTATGTTAAAAATAAGGTGGATATTGTCCTCTGTGGCTAGTTGCATAAACTGCTTAGATTTGTCTTAAAAGTTAGTCATGTATTTTTTTCTTCAAGACTGATCATAACTTTTTTAAAGTAAGGTAAATTGGTCTAATTTGACTTTTCAGATCACCCCTTGGCTAACTGCTAGTTGGTCAGACTAGTTCTTAAGACTCAGTCATAACATTGTGACTATGTTTATGTCACTGGCCCTAAGGTCTGAGAGAATAGCCTTCTCATCACTTCAGGAGTGCTCTCATGAAATACTTTTCTTCTCCACTAGTAGGCCTATGCTACTCCTTTTCATACTTTGGCCGCTCTCCCTTCTCGATGGGCCCAGGAGAGCCTTCTGGTGACCCAGCTGGAATGGGGGTTATTTGTGGGGCTCCAGGCAGAATCTGGTTGAGAGGAGTTCTGATGGCCGCTGGCAACTGTCCTGAAAGAGCCCAGAGTTTTTCTGAGCCATGTGTTCTTAGCAGCCTGAAGTTCAGTCGTCACAACTGCATTTTGGTGCTCCAACTCCTTAAGATGAAAATGAGAAACAGTTTTTAGCATAAAAGTATCTATTTAAAATCATTAACAAGCCACTTTAGTAACACTTCACCCAAAAATGAAATCTGAGAGGTATATGACTCGTGCATAGACAGCAATATAACACATTTTTGATGAAATCCGTGAGCATGAAATCCAACATTATTACCACTTTGAAGGTCTAGAAAGGTACTAAAGACATTGTTAAAATAGTCGACGTGACTGCAGTGGTTCAACCTTAATGTTATACAGTGACGAGAATACTTTTTGTGTGCAAAAACAACAAAAATAATGACTTTATTAAATATTGTCTTCTCTTCTGTGTCATTCTCATATGTTGTTTTCGTCCAGCGCTTCCAGGTTCTACGTCAGAACGCCGACTCATTATTGGCCGGCTCCTGCGTCAGCATCACAGCATGCGTCGTGCTGATCACGTGATCAACTTTGGCCAATACTGAGCCGGCATTCAGACGTAAACACAGAAGCCTTCACTGCGCTTACTGCGGCAACTACCTAAGGATAATGACGGAAGAGAAGATATTGTTGAATAAAGTCGTTATTTTTGTTTTGTTTTTGCACACAAAAAGTATTCTTGTCACTTCATAACGTTAAAGTTGAACCACTGCAGTCATGTTGACTGTTTTAACAATGTCTTTAGTACCTTTCTGGACCTTGAAAGTGTCAGTTAAATTGCTGTCTGACAAGTCATATACCTCTCAGATTTCATCAAAAATATCTTAATTTGTGTTCTGAAGATGATTGAAGGTCTTACGGGTGTGGAACAACATGAGGGTGAGTACTTAATGGCAGAATTTTCATTTTTGGGTGAACTAATAATAAGCTTCAGTTCATTAATGCATTAAGTATCATGAACAATGAACAACCATTTTAACAGCATTTGTTAATTTATAAATGTACTCTAGTTCATTTATTGCGAATAACATGACTCAACAATGGACAAATGTTAATTTATACAACTCGAAGTTGTTAAAGGTAGGGTATGCAATTCCGAAAAGGCTAGCAATAGCAAGCTAGCTTTGAAAGCATGAGATCCCACCCTCCCCTGGGAGTATCTCCAAAATCACGCCTCCTTCAGAATTGGGCTACTTTAACACTGTCGCCACAGGTTAATTTTCATGTCCACGGGTTGATGTGACCCCAAATAACATGATATTTAACCCTTGAAATGCTAATTTTACTAGGGGAACCCCGCCAAAAACACATATTTTACCCTATGGAATGCGATTTTTACCAGGGGACCCCCACTGAAACGAGACTGAGCTTGTTTCGGGCTAGTTTTGAGTAGCATTAAATTACAAAAATCTAGTTAACGCTGCTGTGAGGGTGTTTGTAATGCAGCGGCTATGGGAGTGTCAGTAAAAATGACATCTTTCTCTCTTCTGAATGCTGTTAATCGCTCTGTTTTTTTTTACTCTTTTTGAAAGTTGTGAAAACACTATTGTTGAGTTTTTCTTTTGCTATTTGTAAAAATGGAAACACAAAAATATATTTAATGAAGTCTGTCATTCACAATTTTACCCAATTATGACGATTTCCGCTTCAGAGAAACCTGGAAATGTGAAAAGGGTCTATAGAGGGTATGCACGTGACGTCACCGTCGACCGTTACGGCTGCGGTCACGTCCACTGAGTGGCAAAAGACTGAGCGGCAGCACTGGTTTTCAGCGTGAATGTCACGAAAAACACACAAAACACATCCAAAACGGGAAAGAGCTTTGTGACTGACTGTACAAATAGCTTTGACACAAAACATTAGGCATATATTTTTTTTTTAAAAATCAGAAAGCAACAGAAAAAAGCAAATGGATCACTGCAATTCACAGAAACATCTGAACTCCAGGCAGGGAAACATGGATTTGCAGTTATCATTTTGTGTCAAAATGTTGGATTTTGAGGTAAAATCATACCGTATATATTGTATTGTTATATATTATGTTGACAACTCATCAATTAAATATTTTCGATCTTATATTCTGCATAATTGTGTGTTTTTAAATAAACAACACTGACAAAAACTATACTATAAAACTATATATATGTTTTAGGGCTGGACAATATGACGATATAACATTGATATAAGCAGGGCTGGAAATGGCTGAGATTCACTGGGGGGACTCTATATGGGAAGGATTTTTTTTTATTTTTTTTTTTACTTTCAATGACTTTTCAGATATATTTAAGTATAAAATATTATACAATTATATAATATGCTAACATTAAACAGGCCTATTTCATGTTTCCTCCAAACAATATTTTCTTAATTATCAAGCAAGTACATTGAAAGGTCAATGAACAACATTTATGAATTGTGTGTGGCACAAACATGTTAATTCAACAGAATCTTTGCTTGGAGAAAATAACCTGTTTGATTTTGGCCAAATTAAAGATACATTGTCTAGGAATTTGCATATGTGGTGCAGACTGTATTGAACAGGTCACAAACATTTTAAATACATTTGTCCTCAGGTTAAAAACTGAATGTTTTGGATGGCTACCGCTCAGTTTAGTATACTTTGAAAATCAACAATTACACATTTAAAAGGGAATCCAGTTTTAATGCAAAAGGAAGCTGATGTGCATTCTAAAAAGGAAAATAATTTGGATAATAATGTAAATATAATAATATTCACTCATCCCTTTTCTTAAACAATGGTTAAAAGGGTTGAAATGTGATGTTTATCATTTTATAAAACTTTTTGAGGATGTTACCATAGACATGGAGTTTAAAAAAAAAAAAAAAAAAATACCTTGCTACCTTGCTACATTGCTACCTAAACATGCAGTTTTATTCTAATATTCGCTGAAATAATTTCAACTGCTGATTTTTACTCAATAAGCTGCAAGATTCTGGAAATTGAGAATCAAATTTTTTTTTAAATAGTGTTCTCCCATGATTCTGAATAGACAACTAAAAAAAAAAAAGTAATTTACTGATTCTGACATCATGTTAGTTGCTGCAGTCTATTTACAAAAAAAATTAATTATTTTGAATGAATTATCTTATAAAAATCGGTTTGAATAAATGATTCAATGACTCAATTATAAAGATGTCACTTGTTTCATAGATAAATCAACGCTTTTGAACAATTCTTTGTAATGAATGAATCAATGACGAATACATTTTTAACGATCATTTGTCGCCACCTACTGGTGTAACGATGTAATTGATGCAATCTTTATTTGAAGTATCAAGTTACTTTCAAAGGGTAATTTACTCTATTTTGTTCACTTCCAATTGGGATGGGGGACTGGTTGTCTTCCTTGGTTGCAAGGAGTTTGGGTTTGCTCCCTCGTGAGGTTTATTTATTTGTTTGTTGCTTTATTTTTGAAAAATGGTCCACACATGCAAAGTTGGTTGATAACACAACTGCAATAAAGTAACAGCCTATAGTTAACAATTACTTGTTTACAAAGTACCATGGGAAGTCAAACTATCTACTTAAAATGTTCTTATACTGAACTTGTTGATTCTTGGAATACAGCCAGGTTTTTCCTAATGGGCATATCTGTCATATTAGCAGAACACATTTTTACACATGAGGAAAACTAAAGTTTAGTCAATAATTCAAAAAGATCCATGATTCTAACTTGTACTTGGCCTTATCAAAAAGTAGTTCTTGTAATTGTTACAATAATATAATTACTGTACAGCTAGTACATTGATGGCTCCTCATTGCATGCTTAGGGCAATGTTAACTTTTTTCTCTTTTTTAAATCTATTGCCTTAATAGATTATATATTTTAAATTCTTCAAGCAAGTTAGTTAAAATGTACCACAATAAATACAATAGAACGTGATAAATTCTAGTAAAGGTGGTCATGAGACGTTTAAAAAGCTTGCAAGATAATCATCATGTTTTCCCCTCTTTTCATCAGTCTTTTTACTGGCTGTTTTTAGATCATGATGACTTTCTCCATAAAGTTTTACTACATTCTGAATAGAATTCAAATGAAACCCCTTTGAATTCTATTGAGAACGTTCTATTTTATCATAGGAACGGCTCGCGCAAATCTTATCACACTTTTGGAGCGCGCTGGTGAACGCACCTGCGGTGATTCGCGTGCGGTGCGCCACTCATGCTTATAAAAGCTCCGAACGCGCGATTTATACAATTAATTAACAGCCTGATTCTATGTTTCGGTGTGGTGGTTAGATCGAGTACCGGCAACATGTGAGAAGTGCCGGTATGCAAGACAAAGCGTGGGTACGCTACAGATTAAAGTGCCAGTGCGTACCGGCCCACTTCGAGCACTGAGTAAGATCGCGTGGGTGTTTGAATTCAGATTGCGATCTTTTTATGACTAATCATGCAATTTTATTGCGCTATGTTTTTGCGCTGAATCGGTTTCGTTTTCTTAGGCTATTGAGTGAATAAATACAGAAATCCCTTCATTTCTATAAAAAAAAAAAAAAAAAAAAAAAAATCGAACCAATTTGAACTGGAACGCCGTCCCCCCTTGAAATTCACTCCGGGGACGCCGTCCCCCCGCGTTACCCCCCATTTCCACCCCTGGATATAAGTGATTACGCGGATTTAAACCTACCTATATTGTAGTTATATAAAATATTCACATGCAGATTTGCTTTATGTATTTCCCCACCGTCGAAATCAGGCACATATAAATGTCATGAAACACAACTCCAGGCTGCATGTCGATATCCATGGATTAGTTTTATTTGACAAGTTGTAAGGAACACATTCAATTCCAACCTTTAGTGTAATTCGTTAGTTTTACTCGCGTTTTCGCAGTTTCCTCTACTAAATCCAGTCACGCAGCAGGTTCTTTTGCCACTCAGTCCAGCTGAGGGAGCGCGTTTTCGGCGGGAAAGTGACTTCGACGAATACCCTCTATTGGACGGGTTTTGTTGTGAAAACCTGGCAACCCTGACGCACACAGCATAGTCTGCAAACCGTCACGAGACAAGATGGCGTTAAATTACCTCATGTCTAAAAGCACAAAACCTTACAATAATAACGAACATAAACTACTTAGAGAGCTCTTACTTGTACCACCTGACTGCTTCAGATTCATTTAGGTGTTTATGCATAAATCCAAGTCTGAGGACATGAACAGCTCCAGGTAGAACATCACGGGTTACCATCTTGTAATAGAGTGCCCCAGGGATGACGCGTTTTTGTAGGCCAACCCGGAAGTTAGCAGCGCACGGGTTCCCTCGACTGAAAGCCTATTCATTTTTCCCATAGACTTTTGGAAAATCGCAGAAAATAAGCTCTGTGTTTAACAAAGGGTTATGACACTTACACGTTTTGTCTATCAAGATAATCTTTACAAGACACACAACATCTATAGATTTTGAAGCCTAAATAAAGTCGTCAGATATAAAAGGCTAACAGTAGGCTATAAACGGACTACAGCACACCATGGTCGCGGATCAACGTTGTCACCACTCAAACTTTATTTAGAAAACAACTCTATTTAAAAACATGCTCACTGATTATGATCTGCGCTGTGTATGAATACTTATCCACTTTTTCATGAGAAATGCTGTCCTGTTTGTCATGATGACGTCTAAAGTCCCCGCCAAAGGAAGTAGTCCCTTTTAGCAATTTGTTAGCAACCGCCGAATTTAAGACACAGTAAAAGTTTAAAAAATCACAAGTGGGTTATAACTGGTGTGTTTTATGTCATAGATCAAAACGTGAAAGTATTTAGAGGCTTTGTTAAGCACAGACCTTATTTCAGGCGATTTAGCAAAAACCCATTCAAAAAACCCATAGACTTTACGGCGTTGGAACCGGAAGTCCTAAAATGCTAACTCGCTTCCGGGTTTTGCCTACAAAAACGCGTCATCCCTGGGGCACTCTATTGCATTTACGACATGGCATGAACGCAGCATAAGCTCGTTGATTTGGTTCAGGAGGAACTGTAAAAGGCGGCTGCTGTTTCCTTGCCGCGCTCATGACGTGTGATGTCTGCGGGTGCACGGAGGTATGGAAATACATATGTTGACCGGCAGGAGGACATTGTATCATTACATTCGGACTGAATGCAATGATTGGATGAACATTTTTTGGCCCTGAGACTTTCACAGAAGATATATGTACGTGTTTTAATATTTAGACCACTTCTATTATTGATTTTATGTCTTACTTGGATCTTGCATTTGGACTCCACCATTTGTAGCTTGGTCTGGACTAGCTCTCTCTCTAACTCTTGGACCTGTTCTCTGAGAGAGGCCTTCACTTCCTCCTGAGCAGAGGTATCTTCACTCTCAGAGCACAGCTGAATTGATCCATCCATGCTAAAGATGTGTCTGCACCGCTCACACTCCAGCATCTTGCTCTGAAGTAATGTACAGTAATATATCATACAGTATATGAGAAAAGAGACTTTTTTAGGAGAAACATGATACTACAGTAAAACTGATAGTTAAGGTCAAGATGCACTGAGGTCAGTTTGTTTCTTACCTTGATAACTGCCAGCTCTCTGTCTGCTTGAGCTTTCTGGTGTTCAAGTTTAGTGTTCAGTTGGGAGCAAATCTAAAAGACGCAAGAAAATGGGCTGAACGTTGCCATCAAATGCAACAATGTTTATTGAATGTGGAGTTGAATGTTTACCTGCTTGTAGTCGGCGATGATGTTGTTTGATCTCTTAATGTCTGCTTCTGCTTTGTCCAGCTCTCTCCTAAACATCTCTTTCAGCTGTCGAACACATCAGTACTTTAGACAAGGGCAGAGCATGAGCTCAGACTGTTCAAACACAGTGATGTTAAAGCACCTGTGAAGCCTCCTCCTCCTTTCCCCTTTTCTCCTCCTCTGTAATCTTCAGAAGCTGTTTGGTTTTTAAAAGCTCCTTGGTTAATTCATCCACCTGGTCCTCAGTCTGAAAAACACACCAGATCTTTCTAAACATGCACGGCAAATAAAACAGAAAATGAAACCGGCCTGTTGCATATGACATGCATGACAACTGGTAATAATTTGACAGACCTGATCTAAAGCATTCCTCAGCGCAATCTTGCTGGTGACAAGTTTTTGTGCAAGGTCATCATTTTCCTGCTCCAGACGCAAACTGGTTTCCTGAAGCTTACGGTTTTCTCTCTGGAAGGAAAAAAAAAACATTAATGCCACAAATATATAACCTTGAAGTATTCAGTGCATGATTATGCAATTTTCGCATAGTTTAAATGATGCAAGAGCTTTTTGTTGTTGTGATTGTTGCGAAGAATGAAAGCTTTTTGTTTTCGTCAGGGTGTGATCTCTTACCTCGTACTTGTCGAGTGGGTCTTCTTGCTGCAATTGGTTATCTCTTAATTTTGGCTTTTTAGATGGCACCTTTTAAAAAGAAGATTCAGAAACTTTCAAATAATATCAGGTATGCAAATCTTAAAGGCATGAAAAGAATGTAACATCTTATAAATAGGCCTACTGGTTATATAATAAATTCATAGTTGCAGGAATGATATTAAAATTATTTATTGCAATTTTATCATTATTTCTTATAAATTTTTATCATTTTTTACATTTATTATATATATATTACAGTAGTGTTCAAAATGATTAGAACGGTAAGATTGTTTAATGTTTTAAAATAAGTCTCTTCTGCTCACCAAGGCTTCATTTATTTGATCCAAAATACAGTAAAAACAGTGATATTGTGAAATATTTTTACAATTTAAAATAACTGTTTTCTATTTGAATATATTTTAAAATGCAGTTGGCAAAGCTGAATTTCCAGCATCGTTACTCCAGTCTTCAGTGTCACATGATCCTTCAGAAATCATTCTGATAGGCTGATTTGCTGCTGAAATATAAAGCTTTTGTAACATTATCACTACTGTTCAAAAGTTTGGGGTCAGTAAGAGTTTTTTTTTTTTTTTAAAGAAATTAATACTTTTACTAATACTTATTTCAGCAAGGATGCATTAAATTGATCAAAATTGACAAAATTGAAAAAATTATAATGTTGAAAAAGCTTTGTATTTCAGATAATTGCTGTTCTTTTGAACTTTTTGTTCATCAAATAATCCTGAATTTTTTTTTTTACACAACTGTTTTCAACACTGATAATAATAAGAAATGTTTCTTAAGCATCAAATCAGCATATTAGAATGATTTCTGAAGGATCATGTGACTGAAGACGGGAGTAATGATGCTGAAAATTCAGCTTTACCAACACAGAAATAAATTGCATTTTAAAATATATTCAAATAGTAAACAATTATTTTAAATTGTAAAAAATATTTCACAATATTACTGTTTTTGCTGTATTTTGGATCAAATAAATGAAGCCTTGGTGAACAGAAGAGACTTCTTTTAAAAACATTAAAAAATCTTACCATTCTAATAATTTTGGCCACCATTCAATTATATATTTAACTTTCAGATCATATCAGGTGCACAAAATCTTAAAGGCATGAAAGTAATGTACAGTAGTCAACATTTGAAATGATCAAAACCTTTCATCAAAGTTGTCCTAAAACCTTCTTCTTAGGACAACTTTGAACTTTTTTGATCCACTTCAAATATTTATATAACTTTAAGATTGTATCAGCTGTGAAAAATCTAAAAGGCATGAAAGTTATGTGTGTGTATATATATATATAATATATATATATATATATATATATATATATATATTTGTTTACGAGCACAAAGGAGTAAACGTTTTAACAATAAATTATCAATAAATAAAGATGACCCATGCTGTTGTGCTACTCCTTTAAAAATTCCAGCATGCCAGCTTCAAATCAACATGTGACAAACATGAGGTCCAAGGGTGCTGATCTTACCACTTGTTTCGGTAGAGACTCCACCACTAGACTAGCCAGGATCTCCTCCTCTGACATTTGGTCAATAATGTGGGCATCATAAGCAACAGAGATAGACACTTCTTCCATCATTTTGGCAGTTGAGTAGAACACAAGCGATCTCAAAATACAGAGTAGGCAACTGAACTTGTCTGGAGAAATCAGAAATGACAACAGGTTTGACAGGCAGCAGTCTATATCTGTCTCGTCTCAATGCAAGCCCTGCCCGTAAGACTAAGGGAGGAGTTTAATTTCAGTCCACCTTTGTCCTGTGGTTCTTCTCTTACCTAATAAGCAGGTATCAAAACACCATGGCCTTCCAACTGCCTCACGGAATCATTCCACAATCCAGCAGCCAATTCTAATTATTTCCACACATTGCTGAAGCAGAACCCAGTTAAATGTCATTAAAATTATGAATGCAACACAAGTAGGTTCCAGAACAGATATTTTTACCGCTGCCGTTTGGAGTTTGCTAGCCTGACTCTGGGTTCAAGCTCAGGGCTAAAGACTGTGAAATTGAAATTCTTGCTGTAATCCTTCAGGTCGCCCCTCACACAAAAACACTGTGGTTTGCTGGGGACAAGCAGGTGCCAGTACATTCCTCCATTGCTTAAGCTGCTTATATATGTTCATTGGGATTGATGGAGGCCGAGAACTGCTGTTTTTCACATCTCACTGCAGCTTCAGGGAGGCATAATGCAGGTATTATTAATCAAAATGGTCAAAAGATGATGGTTAAAAGCACTAGTTTCTTATAAAACCAACTTTTGCTTCTTTGTAATGCAGAGCTAATCTGTTGTGGAGAAAGAAAGAGAAGGGGAATGTGAACAAAAGTGGGGGAGGATGTTATAAGTAATTGAAAGAAGGGAGGAGAAGAGAGCAATAAAGACAAACAGCAAGTGTCACAGTGTTCAAAGGTATTGGAGGAGGCGCCGCCTCAGTCTTCAGGTTTCGTCATGATCCTGCGAAACAAACAAACAAACGCCCATCTCTCTCCAGAGCACATTCGCTGTGAGGTGGGAGTGGCTCTCACCTCCATTTGCTAAGTGTGCTGCTTATTATGGCTGAAAACTCATAGTGAGTCAGTGGAAAGCTTCATCATGCTGAGAGTGAAATTCTTTTACAGTTGCTGAACTGCAATGGAAATGAGATGCATGCAACAGCTGTTTGCTTAACAAGATCTTAAACTGGTCCTTCAAGTCGTTTAACACAATACACTGATAGAATGCAGTCCCAGCCCTGCTTGACACTCCCATATCGGTGAAGTATTTTTAGTGCTTTTAAATATCAAAGTGAAAGAAAATGCTGATTTTGGTTTTGTCAAAATTACACAAGTGTGTGTTTCCTCAAGCAGTGGTTTTATATATACTACCGTTCAGAAGCTTGGTGTCGTATGTTTTTAAAAGAAATACTTTTATTCAGCAAGGATGCATTAAATTGATCAAAAGTGACAATTATATTTCAAATAACTGCTGTTCTTTTCAACTTTCTATTCATCAAAGAAACCTGAAAAACTTAATGTCATGCAGATATTTTATCAGTTCTGGCTTTCCCTGAGAATCAAACTCGCGACCTTGGGATTGCTATAGCGCCAGTTTGAGCTACAGTTCTCCAAATTTACAATAATAAGAAATGTTTCTTGAGCAGCAAATCAGCATATTAGAATGATTTCTGAAGGATCATGTGACACTGAAGACTGGAGTAATGATGCTGAAAATTCAGCTTTGCATCACAGAAATAAATAACATTTTAAATTAAAGTAAATTAAAATAGAAAAGTTATTTTAAATTGTAATGCAATTTCACAATTTTAAAATTTTGACTGTATTTTTACTTGAACAAGAGAATTCAAAAGCATTAAAAAAATCTTGTTTGACCCCAAACTTTTGAACATTAGCATGTGTGTTGGTATTAAAAACTTGGTTCACAACCCTCTTAAAGGTGATAGAGAGGATTTTTTCGTCGACTGAGAATCCAAAGACTGTTACTGGGTTTTTCAAATGAGCGCATGCATAAGAACAACCCCCCCCCTTCACAGCTCATTTTAAAGGAACGCCTCCCAAAACTCGTGCACGAGTATTGGAACACGAGTGTTTACCACCGGCATTCGCTGTGTCGTGTTTTTTGGATTCATTATGTCTGATGTTTTTAAGGCTGATGATGTATATTATTACTTTCAGTGCACCTAATAAATAGTCTTTTATCCGTTAGTAAAGACAGTTTCAAGTAATATTGCAAAAATGTATAAAACAAAACATCCTCTTTAGCACCTTTAAAGGGTTAGTTCACCCAAAAATGAAAATTCTGTCATTAATGACTCACCCTCATGTCGTTCCACACCTGTAAGACCTTCGCTCATCTTCAGAACACAAATTAAGATAATTTTGATGAAATCCGAGAGAATTAATGACAGAACTTTTAAACTTTTAAATGTATTTATTATGAATTAAGTAGATTTTAATTGAAATGAATGGTAATTTGTGTTTTAACTTTTAGAATTGTCTTGTTTTCCATAATTATTTTACTGTTTAAATTAAATTTTGCTGCAAAGCTCAGTTTCCATTATGAAAACACCCCATGATCTGCCATTGGGGCATGTTGTCACAACAGGTCAATATGGACTGTACAACTTTTTTTTTTTTTTTTTGGAGTAAAATGTTTTGTCTTTTTCATAGTTTCCCATAATCAAAAACAGCTAGAATATAGCAACATTAACAGGAATATGGAAGAAAAACATAATTAAAGGAAACAGAAGCAGTCAGTTTTAAGATACAAATATGTAGAGAGACTCGACAGGAAACATTTCAATCATTGAAATAATTTGATCTTTATGTACATGTATTTTATAGATGTGAAATGGCTTTTATTACTCTGATCACAATTGACCAATTTTATAAAAGTCTACAGGCATTTATAAATGCTTCATTTATATTCAAAAGCATTCTGTGAAATATGTGTACAATAAGCTACTCTTTTTCTTCAGTATTTTAAACCATAGACTGATATACTTCCAGATTTTTGCTTTTTTTTTTCTTCCAATATTTGACAAAAACTATTCACATGTAAAACAGAAGTGCCATCCTGTGATTCGTAATGTGATCCAGTTACTAACAAAGAGTGCTTAAGTGTGAAGATAGATGCACAATTCATAAACCAATGGCTACTGAAACAAGTATGTGAGAAAATATAGTCATTTACACAAACACGTTTGCAAAGACAAGGAAATTATTGTTCATAAGTATCATTTCGACAAAAATAATGAAATGTTTTTACTATTTTCCAGTCATTTTCTCTCAGTGACTTTGCCTCAAGAAGATTTCTGAAGCTGTTGTGTATAAATCTGGAAATTATA
The DNA here is from genome assembly GCA_036281575.1 of Ancherythroculter nigrocauda. NCBI lineage: Eukaryota > Metazoa > Chordata > Actinopteri > Cypriniformes > Xenocyprididae > Ancherythroculter > Ancherythroculter nigrocauda. Next base: position 254,321 of record VTFQ01000317.1, read on the forward strand.
TGACATTGGAGATATCAGCAACTGCACTTAAAGGGTTAGTTCACCCGAAAATGAAAATTCTGTCATTTATTACTCACCCTCATGCCGTTCCACACCCGTAAGACCTTCGTTAATCTTCAGAACACAAATTAAGATATTTTAGTTGAAATCCGATGGCTCAGTGAGGCCTGCATAGGGAGCAATGACATTTCCTTTCTCAAGATCCATCAATGTACTAAAAACATATTTAAATCAGTTCATGTGAGTACAGTGGTTCAATATTAATATTATAAAGCAACGAGAATATTTTTGGAGCGCCAAAAAAACAAAATAACGACTTATATAGTGATGGCCGATTTCAAAACACTGCTTCAGGAAGCTTCGGATCATAATGAATCAGTGTATCGAATCATGATTCAGATCGCGTATCAAACTGCAAACAGCGTGACTTTGGCGCTCTGAACCGCAGATTCGATACACTGATTCATTTATGATCCGAAGCTTCCTGGAGCAGTGTTTTGAAATCGGCCATCACTATATAAGTCGTTATTTTGTTTTTTTGGCGCTCCAAAAATATTCCCGTCGCTTTATAATAATAATATTGAGCCACTGTACTCACATGAACTGATTTAAATATGTTTTTAGTACATTGATGGATCTTGAGAGAGGAAATGTCATTGCTCCCTATGCAGGCCTCACTGAGCCATCGGATTTCAACTAAAATATCTTAATTTGTGTTCTGAAGATTAACGAAGGTCTTACGGGTGTGGAACGACATGAGGGTGAGTAATTAATGACATTATTTTCATTTTTGGGTGAACTAACCCTTTAAATGTTATTTTAAAAAGCTCTTAATTGATAATGTAGTGGATATGGACAAAGAAATAAGTGCGAATGAACAACACATTACCTCAATCTTAACTGTCAACACACATTTCACTCTGTGTCATTGTGATTTTTAGTTGATGTGATATATATTCAAATATGAGATTACCAATATATTCATCATCAGTAATTCATTTTACATTTTCCCAACAGATCAACACACATTAAGACGATTACATTTTGGTTAATTTCTCATCCTAAAATAAGTGTTTCGGTAACACTTTACAATAAGGTTCATTAGTTAACTGCATTAATTAAAATGAACTAATAATGAACTGCACTTATACATCATTTATTAATCTTTGTTAATTTTAATTTCAACATAATACATTATTAAAGTCTTGTTAACATTAGTTAACGCACTGTTAACTAACATGAACAACTTAACTAATGTTAACAAAGATTAATAAATACAGTAACAAATGTATTGCTCATGGTTAGTTCATGTTATTTAACTAATGAACCTTATTGTAAAGTGTTACCAGTGTTTCAAATAAAAAGATTCAGCATATCAGGGGCTATTTAGATAAAGCTGAATATCATGCTCTTTTCAACAAAAGTACTTTTTTTAAAAGCTATTAAAAATGTGTGTGGAATGTTTGCCTTTCATGTCACTATAAACAACAAAATACTTGAGATGAGCCTATAAAGCTTCTGTGGGCTGCTTTCTAAATGTAATATATGCTTATTTATCTAGCTTTTCCAGATAAATAAAATATCCTATTTGCATTTAACCTTTAACATTAAAAAGGCCAAAAAACACACATACACTTCATGTCATATAACTCACAGCCCTCGCAGCAGAGGCGCAAGAGGAAGAGGTAAACAGGTAAAACAAAAGACAATGGAAGACTGAAGATGGCCTTAAACCTGCAAGGAAGAATAACATGGCATCCTGTAGGTCTTTTGACTCTTGGCGCAAGGAGATGGCATGGCCCCAGATGCTCTGGTTCACAGAGGCAGCTCTGTCCCTGGGTTCATCTCAGGTCTGTGAGGGTCAGACGTCAGTGCTGATGGCTCGTGTATTGGTGTAAAAGTCTGGCGTGCTGCGATGGCTCAGCACGGGGCCGTACATGGCGGCCAGACCAAGGGCAGTGGCGCCATGGTTCTCGTAGTGAGCGGGCATGTAGGACAGGCGTTCGCCGCCATTGCGCATCTCATCCGTGCCACGGAGGTAGTAGGGCGAGCAAGTCGGGCAGTAGCTGTGAGGCAGACCGGGGTCGTAGGGCAGCGAGAGAGGTGTGACGGCCGCCCCGTCCACTCCCGGAGCGCTGCATGCGTTGCAGGCAAACTGTGGCTGAGGATCTCCGACCGAGCCCGCCTCCCCTTCTGACTCATTCCTCTTACAGCAGTAATACTGGGATGGAGGGGCAGAGGAAACTAGATCAGGAATTGGCATTTCAACACAGATCTTCTTCAAATTGTTGAGTAACACGCTGAACTTACTTGAGCATTGAGATTTTAGTTGTTTACATAATAAGCTGTTCAGTCATGATGTCATTTAGGTCAACAAGTAAGGCTAAAACAACATTCAGTATATTCCAATGGGTTTTTGATTATGAATAAAATAAGGTCTGTGGTCAGCACTACTTGAGACTTTAAAGGGTTAGTTCAGCCAAAAATCTGTCATTAATTACTCACCCTCGTGCTGTTCCAAACCCGTAAGACTTTCATTCATCTTCAGAACACAAATTAAGATATTTTTAATGAAATCTGAGAGATTTCTGTCCCTCCATTGACAGCTACGCAATTGAAACTTTGACGCTTCATGAAGAGATCGTAAAACTAATCCATATGAATTGAGCGGCTTAGTCCAAATTTACTGAAGAGATTTGATCGTTTTAGATGGTGAACAGATTGAATTTAGGCTTTTATTCACATATAAACATTCAGCAACTCACACATCAGTTGTGGTAAACGGAAGCTCAAGCATGTTTGCTTGATGCATACGAGAACCAATGAGGTTCATTCGCATGTTACGCAGAACGTTTGAGCTTCAGGAAGAACCAATGATGTTCATTCTCGTGTTACGCAGCACGTTTGAGCTTCAGGAAGAACCAATGAGGTTCATTCGCATGTTACGCAGAACGTTTGAGCTTCCTCAAGAACCAATGAGGTTCATTCGCATGTTACGCAGAACGTTTGAGCTTCAGCAAGAACCAATGAGGTTCATTCACGTGTTACGCAGAACGTTTGAGCTTCCTCAAGAACCAATGAGGTTCATTCGCATGTTACGCAGAACGTTTGAGCTTCAGCAAGAACCAATGAGGTTCATTCGCATGTTACGCAGAACGTTTGAGCTTCCTCAAGAACCAATGAGGTTCATTCGCATGTTACGCAGCACGTTTGAGCTTCAGGAAGAACCAATGAGGTTCATTCGCATGTTACGCAGAACGTTTGAGCTTCCTCAAGAACCAATGAGGTTCATTCGCATGTTACGCAGAACGTTTGAGCTTCAGCAAGAACCAATGAGGTTCATTCACGTGTTACGCAGAACGTTTGAGCTTCCTCAAGAACCAATGAGGTTCATTCGCATGTTACGCAGAACGTTTGAGCTTCAGCAAGAACCAATGAGGTTCATTCGCATGTTACGCAGAACGTTTGAGCTTCCTCAAGAACCAATGAGGTTCATTCGCATGTTACGCAGAACGTTTGAGCTTCAGGAAGAACCAATGAGGTTCATTCGCATGTTACGCAGAACGTTTGAGCTTCAGCAAGAACCAATGATGTTTATTCTCATGTTACGCAGCACGTTTGAGCTTCAGGAAGAACCAATGAGGTTCATTTGCATGTTACGCAGAACGTTTGAGCTTCAGCAAGAACCAATGATGTTCATTCTCGTGTTACGCAGAACGTTTGAGCTTCAGGAAGAACCAATGAGGTTCATTCGCATGTTACGCAGAACGTTTGAGCTTCCTCAAGAACCAATGAGGTTCATTCGCATGTTACGCAGAACGTTTGAGCTTCAGCAAGAACCAATGATGTTTATTCTCATGTTTAGCAGCACGTTTGAGCTTCAGGAAGAACCAATGAGGTTCATTCGCATGTTACGCAGAACGTTTGAGCTTCAGCAAGAACCAATGATGTTCATTCTCGTGTTACGCAGCATGTTTGAGCTTCAGGAAGAACCAATGATGTTCATTCGCATGTTACGCAGCTCGTTTGAGCTTCAGCAAGAACCAGTGAGGTTCATTCTCGTGTTACGCAGCACGTTTGAGCTTCAGGAAGAACCAATGAGGTTCATTCGCATGTTACGCAGAACGTTTGAGCTTCAGCAAGAACCAATGATGTTCATTCTCGTGTTACGCAGAACGTTTGAGCTTCAGGAAGAACCAATGATGTTCATTCTCGTGTTTAGCAGCACGTTTGAGCTTCAGGAAGAACCAATGAGGTTCATTCGCATGTTACGCAGAACGTTTGAGCTTCCTCAAGAACCAATGAGGTTCATTCGCATGTTACGCAGAACGTTTGAGCTTCCTCAAGAACCAATGAGGTTCATTCGCATGTTACGCAGAACGTTTGAGCTTCAGCAAGAACCAATGATGTTTATTCTCATGTTTAGCAGCACGTTTGAGCTTCAGGAAGAACCAATGAGGTTCATTCGCATGTTACGCAGAACGTTTGAGCTTCAGCAAGAACCAATGATGTTTATTCTCATGTTTAGCAGCACGTTTGAGCTTCAGGAAGAACCAATGAGGTTCATTCGCATGTTACGCAGAACGTTTGAGCTTCAGCAAGAACCAATGATGTTCATTCTCATGTTTAGCAGCACGTTTGAGCTTCAGGAAGAACCAATGATGTTCATTCTCATGTTTAGCAGCACGTTTGAGCTTCAGGAAGAACCAATGATGTTCATTCTCATGTTTAGCAGCACGTTTGAGCTTCAGGAAGAACCAATGATGTTCATTCTCCGCCATCAATCAGGTTCGGTTGAGCTTCTGTTTATGTTCACGGATCAATGTTTATATGTGAATAAAAGCCTACATTTAATCTGTTCGTCATATAAAGCTATTGTGTCTCTTCAGTAAATTCGAACTAAACCGCTCAATTCATATAAATTAGTTTTACAATCTCTTTATGAACTTTTTGAAGCATCAAAGTTTCAATTGCGTAGCTGTCAATGGAGGGACAGAAAGCTCTCAGATTTCATCAAAAATATCTTAATTTGTGTTCTGAAGATGAACGAAGGTCTTACGGGTGTGGAACGACATGAGGGTGAGTAATTAATGACAGAATTTTCATTTTTGGGTGAACTAACCTTTTAAATCAGTGGCGAGGTCAGAAATGTTAAAGGAAGTGGACATTTATGAAATAGGGTAGATGTAATGAAGCCTCGTTTACTGAAATCACATGCCTTTGGCAGTTTGATACACGCTCCGAACCACTGATTCAAAACAAATGATTGGTAAAGCTTCAAAGCTTCATGAAGCAGTGTTTTGAAATCGCCCATCACTAGATATTGTTGAATAAAGTCGTTATTTGTTTTTTTTGCCGCACAAAAAGTATTCTCGTCGCTTCATAACATTAATGTTGAGATACTGTAGTCACATGAACTGTTTTACATATGTCTTTAGCACCTTTCTGGGCATTGAAAATGTTAATTATCTTGGTTGCAATGCAGGCCTCACGGAGCCATCAGATTTCATCAAAAATATCTTAATTTGTGTTCTGAAGATGAATGAAGGTCTTACAGGTGTGGAACGACATGAGGGTGAGTAATTAATGACAGAATTTTCATTTTTGGGTGAACTAACCCTGGTAAGCACCCTGCAGTGAAATGTAAATGCAGTTCTCACCTGGAGTCTACAGTAACAAAGCACTGCAATGATACAAAGGAGTATCACTGTTGCGAGAATTCCTCCGGTTATGACAACAGTTCCAGCTGTCATCCGACCAGATCTCCATCAAACCCTGAGAAAAAGAGAGAGAGAGAGAGAGTCAATTGTCTTACTGAAACTTCATTTCCATATGTAAAACCAGACAGAAACTGTGTTGTTACTCCGGTCACATCACCAAAACAAAGATAAACATTTGAAACCATTTTAGTTAAATAACATTCAAAGAATCCTCAGTACAGCGCAAACATTTGATTTATGTGTTAAAGCCTGTGGGTTATACTCAGAAGCACTTACATTAGAAGAGAGCAGAGGGGACGACAGGCCACAGAGGGTTTGTACTGCTGCTGCTCCTGACGCACGGCTCATTGGTTGCAGACACTCACCAGTATACTTTCTGGATATCACAAAAGAAGTGGAACCTGTGATATGTAAAAACAGATTTGTTAAAATAGATTAAAAAAAAACCCATTCTGGCCAAAAGGAGGCAGTATAATATAAGCAGTAGAACATCACCACAGCAAAGTATACTTGTATGGCATCACATACTCATAGGTACACAAATGATGCTTGCAAACTATTTAAAAAGTACGTTTTAATAGTTAAGAGAGCAAAGAATGTGTTAAGAATATTTTAATATATATGCAAACAAACAGTGTAAGTGTAAGTAAAATATGCAGAACAAATGCAACAACATAAGGTAAACAGAGAGGCAACATTACTAAAGAGCACTTTGTAATATGGCACTGTTAAAACACAACTGAAACAAAAATGAACTAGTAACTAGTATGGCAAGCCATTTTAGCTTAAAATGTTCCCAGCGTTACTTGTCGTAATTGCATTTTTACTAGTAATTAAATTAGAGAGCTCTTTAATGATAATTTTTACTAGTAAGAAATGAATTAGAGAGCTCTCTAATTTAAGGGGCTGTTTACACAACACCGTTTTCAACTAAAAACGGAAAACTTATGCATTTCGGCCATTAATTTACACGACAACAGAGTTTTGGTGGCCTGAAAATGCAAACTTTTGAAAATGGGTTTCAAAATGCAAGTTTTTGAAAACAATACCGTTGTTATCTCCGTGTAAACTGCAAAAACGCAAATCTGAAAATGGTGACGGCATGCACATGTGTATTACGTGTTTAGTCTATCCACCTTATTTTTCAACGCAAAGGTAAGGTGCTTTCTGTGAATGTGTTGTTTCACTGCTATAGGGAAACAACGAGAAAAATAACAGAGTTCAATAAACTGTAAAAACAAAATGGATAGGCATACGCATTTGGCACGATTGCTCTGTAAAAAAATGCGTATGCGCAGGTGCGTAGTCTTTCTTTACAAAGTAACATCGCCATCTACTTGTCTGGCATGTGTAATACAGAGTTTTTAGTCATTCGTGTGAACGGGGATAGTTTTGATAACATTGTCATCTGTACAAAGAAAAAAACTTTGTTGTCATGTAAACTAGTGACTATGCAATTACGACGAGTAACGCTGGGAACATTTTAAGCTAAAACAGCTTGCCATAATCTAGTAACTGTACATTGTCTACAATAACTGTACATTTGTACATAACTTCTAAAATTGTACATCTGTAAATTACATCAATTCTATTTTTTCTTTTTATTTCCACTACTGCATTCTATTGCATTATTCAAATTTTTGTTTCATTATATTATTGTTATATTTCATTCCTACTGTGTTATTCCTATGCATATCTGCACTATCATGTATTTCTTCTGTACTGGAAGCTCCTGTCGCCAAGACAAATTCCTTGTGTGTGTAAACATACTCTGCAATAAAGCCTGATTCTGTAAAATAATCAGTGTTGCCTTAACTACAGAACCCAGCAGTCTCTAGTTCAAAATCAGGGATGCTCTCCGACCCAGCACACATCCTCCTCCTGACCATTTTTTTTCCCCCCCAGAGTAAAAGCACTAAATTATATACAGGAATGGTGGAATGCTAATGCTGTTAAAAGCAATGTGCCATCTATTCTCCCTGGAATGAGTCCAAGCAGTGTGTTCCTGTCCCCTGCGCTCCTTGCCAGCGGTTAAACTCTAAGAAAATACTGATCTGAGTTTATGTGGTGGGCTGCTGGGGGTCAAACCCCTCCATCATGGCAACAGTGACAGCAGCGGGCCACTGATGGGACATGTTTGGATAATTACAGTTGATGGGCTAGACAAGGTCGCTGTAAGTACACTGAGAACATTTGAATAACAAGGACTGGTGGGGACTGGAGAGAGCTTGTGTTTATCCAAGTATTTTCTTGTGCTAATTTGTGGTGATACTAAACTGAGAAATTTGACATCAAAGTAATGCCATTTCTGCACACAATACCAAAATCCAAAGTCTGTTCACTTGGTGACAATCTTGGCAATGCAGCTATTTTCAATTATCTACTAGAATAGAGAAAGGCAAATAAAAAAAAAAAATGTTTGCTAAGCTTATAATGCATACAACAAATAATGCATATGTACAGTAAGCCGTTAACGAAAAAAAAGAAAGAAAAAAAAGATTAGGACACCGATGTGGAGTGAGTAGGTATGGAAGCTTGGTAATTGCAACTTTTTATCTCAGAATTCAGACTTTTTTTTCCCCTCAGAATTTTGTGGTATAAACTCACAATTGTAAGAAAATGTCAGAATTGTGACATTTTTCCTCAGAATAGAAGGTATGCGTTGACTTTCACTTTCCCGCCGGAACACGCTCCCTCAGCTGGACTGAGTGGCAAAAGTGCATAACTGGATTTAATAGAAACTGCAAAAACGCAAGTAAAACAAACGATTACACTAAAGGTTGGGCTTGAAAGTGTTCCTTATAACATTCAAATAAACCTAATCCATGGATATTGGCATGCAGCCAGGAATCGTGTTTCCTGACATTTATATGAGGCTGATTTTTACGCCTGGGAAATACATAAAGCCAATCTGCCTGTGAACGCTACAATATAGGTAGGTCTAAATCGGAGTGATCACTTATATATCAATGTTATACAGTGGTGGTCAGAATTATTGGCACCCTTGGTAAATATGATCAAAAATGACTGTAAAAATAAATCTGAATTGTTTATCCTTTTGATCTTTGGCACCCCTAGAATATTTTATGAGTAAAATATCTCTGAAGTATATTCCCATTCATATTTACATTTTTTTTAGCACACCAGGGTGATCATGAACATGAAATTGTCCAGCCATGATGTCCTGTTCCACAGGAGAATAAACATGAGGAAACGCAAAGGCCAAATTCCCTTAATCATTCATCACAATGAGTAAAACCAAAGAATATAGTTCTGATGTGCAGCAAAAGATTGTTGAGCTTCACAAAATAGAAAGTAGCTGTAAGAAAATAGCTAAAGCACTGAAAATCCCCATTTCCACCATCAGGGCAATAATTAAGAAGTTCCAATCAACTAAAGATTTTACAAATCTGACTGAAAGAGGACATGTGTCTAAATTGTAGTAATGCATGGTGAGGAGGAGAGTTTGAGTGGACAAAGACTCTCCAAGGATCACAGCTGGAGAATTGCAGAGATTAGTTGAGTCTTGAGTCTCAGAAAGCCTAAAAAAATGATCAAACAGCACCTACATCCCCACAAGTTGTTCGGGAGTGTTTCAAGAAAAATCCTCTGCTCTCATCCAGAAACAATCTCCAGCATATTCAGTTGTCAGACAAGACTGGAACTTCAAAGATGAAACTAAAACAAGAGCTTTTTGGCAGCAAACCCACCAGATGGGTTTGGTGCACACATGGATAAAAAGTACCCCATTCCCTCTGTTAAATATACTGCTGGATCTTTAATGTTGTGGGCCTATTTTTCTGCTGGAGGTCCTGGACATCTTGTTCAGATACATGGTATCATGGATTCTATCAAATACCAACAGATAAAAATTCAAAAACTGACCACTTCTGCTAGAAATTCAATAATGGGCCGTGGTTGGATCTTCCATCAGGACAATGATCCAAAACAAACATCAAAACCAACACAAAAATGTGTCAATGAGCCCAAAATGAAGCTTCTGCCATAGCCATCCCAGTCCCCTGACCTGAACCCTATAGAAAATGAGTGGAGTGAACTGAAGAGAAGAAGCATCAACATGGATCTGGGAATCTAAAGCAGTGGTTCCCAACCACATTCCTGGAGTACCCCCAACACTGCACATTTTGCATGTCTCCTTGATCAAGCACACCTGAATCAAGTCATCAATTCATTAGCAGAGACTCCAAGACCAGAAATGGGTGTGTCAGACAAAGGAGACATGGAAAATGTGCAGTGTTGGGGGTACTCCAGGAATGTGGTTGGGAACCACTGATCTAAAGGATCTGGAGAGATTCTATATGAAGGAATGGTCTCTGATCTCTTGTCAGGTGTTCTCCAAACTCATCAGGCATTATAGGTGAAGACTCAGAGCTGTTTTCTTGGCAAAAGGAGGTTGCAAAAATGATTGAATAAAAGGGTGCCAGTAATTGTGGCCAACGTGTTTTGTAGATAAACATTTATTTCATAATGTGATTTTCCCCCACTTTCAATTCTTTTTCTTCAATGAAAGGTTAGACTTTTGCTAATTTTATGAATTAAAGATCAAAAGGATAAACAATGCAGATTTATTTTTACAGTCATCTTTGATCATATTTACCAAGGGTGCCAATAATTCTGACCACCACTGTATATATCGTCATATCGTCCAGCCCTAAAACTTGTATAGTTTTTGTCAGTGTTTATTTAAAAACACCCAATTATGCAGAATATGAGATGCTAAATATTTAATTGATGAGTTGTCAACACAATATATAACAATACAATATATAGGGTATGATTTTACCCCAAAATCCAACATTTTGACACAAAATGATAACTGCAAAACATGTTTCTCTGCTGGAGTGCAGTAGTTTCTGTGAATTGCAGCAATAAATTTGCTTCTTTTTGCAGTAGCTTTTGGCAGTCTGTAAAAATATACCTCAGATTTCTTGTCAAATCTATTTGTACAGTCAATTGCAAAGCTCTTTCCTGTTTTGGATGTGTTTTTCATGGCATTCAGCTGAAAACCAATGCTGCCGCTCAGTCTTTTTGCCACTAATAACGGCTGACGGTGACGTCACGTGCATACCCCCTATTGGACTTTATAACTCATGAGTTTAAATCTCACAATTCTGAGAAAAGAAGTCACATGCCTTGATGCCTTCCTACCTTGGAATGCATCCTCAGAAGGCAGCATTTTTTTAAGCTTTCGAACACAACTGGGATGTGATTAGATCATCTCTCGAGTACTGAATTGTTCTGCATAAGCAACGTTTGCGTAATTGGACACATTCAAGGGGATTTGCCTATTGAAAATATAATATTTACTTTAAATCTGTAAATGACTCCTAAATTTACTTTTCAAATGATGAAAAATAATCACTTCAATAAGGGTAAATACATTTTGATAAACGAGATTCAAAAAGATCCCAGTGTGTAAAATGAACTGAACTTCCCATCACAATTAAAGGGTAAGTTCACCCAAAAATGAAAATTCTGTCACCCTCATGTTGTTCCAAACACGTAAGACCTTCGTTCATTTTCACAACACAAATTAAGATATTTTTGATGAAATCCGAGAGGTTTATATCTCATCTATACACTTTCAAGGTCCAGAAAGGTACTAAAGACAACGTTAAAACATTTGACATGACTGCAGTGGTTCAACTTTAATGTTATGAAGCGATGAGAATACTTTTTGTGCGCAAAAACAAAACAAAAAAAACTTTATTTAACAATATCTTCTCTTCTGTGTCATTCTCATATGTTGTTTTCGTCCAGCTCTTCCAGGTTCTCCATCAGAACACCGACTCATTATTGGCCGGCTCCTGCTTCAGCATCACACGCATGCGTCGTGCTGATCACGTGATCAGCTTTGGCCAATACTGAGCCGGCGTTCAGACGTAAACACGGAAGCCTTCACTGTGCTTACTGCGTCACCTGCGTAAAGATAACGGCACAGAAGAGAACAGACTGTTGAATAAAGTCGTTATTTTTGTTTTATTTTTGCGCACAAAAAGTATTCTTGTCGCTTCATAACATTAAAGTTGAACCACTGTAGTCATGTTGACTGTTTTAATGATGTCTTTAGTACCTTTCTGGACCTTGAAAGTATATAGAGGAGTCATAAACCTCTTGTATTTCATCAAAAATATCTTAATTTGTGTTCTGAAGATGAATGAAGGTCTCACGGGTGTGGAACGACATGAGGGTGAGTAATTAATGACTAACCCTTTAAAATGTTATTTTTCTTGTTACATGACAGCCTCTTGTTTGGAGACATTAATGCAACTTCTTTACACTATACTAATTTTTGGGTGAACTAACCTAGTATGCTATTTTGAATTCAGCCACTGTGAAAATTTTACCAATAAAGTGATCAGTTGATCTTTTAGCTGAGAGCTAGGTGGGTCTTCCTTTCCTACCACCAACTTTTAGAGCAATCCTATTAATTTTCCAATGAGTGGCCTGCCTCGTTCTGCTTACACCCAATATGACTCTGACCCTACATACTGCATAACCATATTACAGATAAAATCACACTGCAGTGAACACTGAAGCCAAAAAAGCAGAACCATTAAATTGAGCTGTGCTTTACATTGGTCCTCAAGTCCCTGGAGAGATTTTTTTTTTTTTTGTAAATGGAGAGTCAATTATTCATAGTGAAAAGAAAAAGACACCACTGTGCACAATGAACACTGAGATAATACTACTACCATACCTTTTGTTTAGTGGATTATATTGTGGTGTTTTTGAGGTTAATGAAATTCATGAAACATGTAATAATATGAGACAACCATCCCATATACATGTATGTGTTATGTGGGCATGTGAGGAGAAGCAGACAGAGATGTGGTGCAAGAGGAAGTGTGACCCGGTGCAGGCCTTGTCAGCATGCTCGTTTATCACCTGGCTCACTCTATTACACCAATGAGTCTGCAGATCAATAGACAGATGCTCGTATATCTCCGTTGCCATGGTAGCCAGGGCTTCTGACCCACTTCTCCCCAAATACCCCAACACCCCTCTCCTTCGCCCATTCTCTTTATCTTCTTTTTTTTATCTTTCCCCCTCCATTTCTAGTTACCACTTTATTTCAGTACGTCACCAGTATACGTCATCCATCTTCACACACTGTGAAGGCAGCACAGAAACCACATCTGAAACAGTATACTATGAAAATGTGTTTTGGTATTGGTATTGACTTCATATATAATATAAATACTGTATATATATATATATATATATATATATATATATATATATATATATATATATGAAGTCAATACCAATATAATATAATATATGTGTGTTTGCTTTGTGTATAATTATTATGTATATATAAATACTCACACATACATGTATATATTTAAGAAATATAAGCATGTATGTATAAATATATAAATATATTTATATTTTTATATATTTAAATTATATATAAATGTAAATATTTGTATAGAAATATAAGATATTTTTCTTAAATATAGACATGTATGTGTGTATATTTATATTATATTCAAAATTCTTTGATGAATAGAAAGTTCAAAAGAACAGCATTTATCTAAAATAGAATATTTTCTAACATTATAATTGTCTTTACTGTAACTTTTGATCAGTTTAACTCATTCTTGATGAATAAAAGTATTGATTAATTATATTTCTAACCCCAAAAATAAAATAAAAATTCTTACTGACCCCAAACTTTTGAACGGTAGTGTTTAATGTTACAAAAGATTTAGATTTCAGACAAATGCTGTTCTTTTGAACTTTCTATTCATCATAGCATCATGAAATAAAAATGTAAATAACTGTTTTCAACATTGATAATTATCATAGATGTTTCTTGAGCATCAAATCATCATATTAAAATGATTTCTAAAGGATCATGTGACACTGAAGACTGGAGTAATGATGCTGAAAATTCAGCTTTGATCACAGGAATAAATTACACTTTACTGTATATTGACATAGAAAACAGCTGTTTTAAATTGGAATAATATTTCACAACATTATTGTTTTTGTTTGTATTTTTAATCAAATAAATGCAGGCTTGGTGAGCAGAAGATACTTCTTTTAAAACATTAAAAAATCTTACTGACCCCAAACCTTTGAACGGTAGTGTATATATATATATATATATCTGTGGAAAAATCCTTTACAGGCAGTAGACAATTAAGGTCACATGGAGTTGCAATAACTTAGGACACTAAAGAGACCTTTCTACTGACTCTGTAAGGCTCTGTTTACACCTGGTATTAAGATTTACTTTTTTACATTTTTATGCATTTGGCAGATGCTTTTATCCAAAGCGACTTACATTGCATTATACTATACAGTTTGTATCTGAGTCTGTGCAATCCCTGGGATCGAACCTATGACCTTGGCATTGCTAGTGCCATGCTCTAACCACTGAGCTACAGGAATCCAAGGAAGATGCGTTTTGGTCAGTCGGATCACAGGTGGATGACTCTAAATACAGGTGTAAATGGGGTCTAAAACATTTTGAGTTTGTCCACTTTTGACCACTTTCAGAAGTAGTTGAAAAAGCATTCGACTGTATTGCTTTCGTAGTGTAAATATGCTCATGTGGTCGAACGTGTTTGAGCAGCCACAAAAGACCGCTTACTGACCTAATGAGTAAACATTATGGGATGTGCGCTGGCCAGATTTAAACTTTGATGGCTAAAGACCTAGATTTGGTTTGAAGATAAAAAATGTACCAAGCACAATTTTCTCTCACCATTCCTGATTTCTAACACATAGTCACCACGTTCGGCCGGTCTTGTTTTTCTGTTGTCTCCGGTCGTGTTCATATATAAATTGCGTGAGCTTATTTTGTTCAATAGATCGAAAGATCTGAAAACAAAAAACGTACATTTACCCGCCCATAGACCCTCCCCTCGAAGAAATCAGGACAGAAGTGGTTGAAGAGACGGATTAAAAAAACAGGTGTAAACGGGAACATCTTGATACCAGGTGTAAACAGGGCCTAAAACACCAGGAGAAAGATGCCCAGAGTCTCTGATCACCTCTGGGAACATGCTATAGTGCTGGCATGAGGACTGCAGATGTAGACAGAGCAATAAACGGCAATGTTCGTAATGTAAGACGCCTAAGACAGTGCTACAGGGAGACAGAAGGACAGTTGATTGTCCTTGCAGGACTTAAAGCAGCTTTGATATTGACCACCCCTCCCCCCTTTGTTCAGGGACTCATTACATTGCTATTCATCAAATGTCTGTGAAATTTGTTCAGTTGTTGAATCTTTTTATGTTCAAACAAATATTTACACATGAAGAAATGTGTTGGAAAAAAAACAGTTGAACGTAAGTTGTTATTTATATATATTGCATATTTTATACATGGCTCTATGCTGTATTGCATCTTTACAGACACCTTTAGATCTCTGGAACATCACAGAGCTCTCGTCACCTGCTCACTTCATCTCACCTGCTCGGGTTTCTTGGCTACTTTCTCTTTTTCTCTCCTTGCCTCAAAATATATGACTCTTCTCACTTCCTTAGCTTCCCCTCTGCTTCTTTTTAAAGAAGCACATGATGCCACTTCCCCTCAGTGCTCTGGTAGTGTCTGTCCTTCCTGCCTTTGCTCCAGAACAGTTATGGACTTTTTATCTGGCAGCTCTATCTGACCTCTTATCTGTCTGACTGCACCAGGCCCAATATAGCTGTGGGGGTTCCACATGTTTATGACACAAATATGTCTGCAATGTGAAAAGTAAAGTCAAATCATATTAAACATGACGGGAAAACAACACTGAACTTAAATTAGTATAGTGTAAATAAGTTGCATTAATGTCTCCAAACAAGAGGCTGTCATGTAACTAGAAAAATAACATTTTAAAGAGTTAGTTCACCCAAAAATGAAAATTCTGTCATTTATTACTCACCCTCATGTCATGCCACACCTGTAATCCCTAAGTTCATCTTCAGAACACAAATTAAGATATTTTTGATAAAATCCGATGCCTTTGGCAGTTTGATTCATGCTCCGAACCACTGATTCAAAACAAAAGTGTCCACTGGATGCACACTTCAGGATCTCGCTTTTTGACTACTGTTTTATGAATACTATGAATTCGGACATACTACTCGACTTGCATACAGTTTTCCGCCTACTAAGTTGTATGGAAGTAGGCATTTCAGACACAGGCTGCAGTATGAATTCCCATGCTAGTCCAGGCTGGTTTATGTAGTGCAATTAGTTTTATTCTTGTTGGTTAGCCTAGTTAAGAAGCATGGTGGGGCACCAATATCAAAAACAACAAACAGTAGGCTGGAGAGCAACTACTGTGGTCTTTTCAGCAGCAGTGTTGTTTTCTCAGTGTAAATAACCTCATATATCACTATTTAAAGTGGCAGAAAATAGGTTCATGTCACTGAGCAAGCTAAACAGGGCAAAATAAATGTCCTATGGTTAAGAAAATGCTAAATATAAATGACAAGCATTGAACAAACTTCTGTTTGACAAGTTGAACACTGCGTGACCATCAAATAGCTAATTTCCCTCAACATTCTCATTTTCCTTCCTTATGGTTTCGCCAGCTTTGGAACAAAACACAGCAGCGTGGTGCTAATAGAAAATAACTTGCAAAGAGCTGAGATTGCACTCTGTATGGACAGCCCAATGGGCCATTATTGGAACAGCCCAAGCTTTCATTTACTCTAATTGCGGTTCTAGCCTTTATAACATATACTTTAACCACTGGGACTAATAAGAGGAGAAAAGAGAGACGGAAATCAAATCCCATTCAGCGTAAATTTTCTCATAATCCTTTTTCGTTGTGGAGAATTCTCTTACAGTGGGCTGGTTTCTTAAAGGATTTAGAGAGATCATGTTCAGCTTCTCTTTGGGAACTGAATTGCAAGTCAAAGGTTTTATATTAATGCATTTTCTTAAGACAGGTCATTCTGGAGTTTTTCTTTAAAGGGGTGGTTGATTATGATTTCACTTTTTAAACTTTAGTTAGTGTGTAATGTTGCTGTTTGAGCATAAACAACATCTGCAATGTTACGACGCTCAAAGTTCAATGCAAAGGGAGATATTTTCTTTTAAAGAATTCTTTAAGGACTAAACCAAATGGCTGGTAGGGACTAAAATGAGCTTCTTCCTGTGTTAGTGACATCACTAACCCTACAATTTACATAAACCCCGCCCCCGAGAACACGCAACAAAGGGGGCGAGTCCATGTTGGGCTGCTTTAGAGGAGAGGAAGAGTTGTTGTAGTAGAGTGTTGTTATCATGCCATCATTTTACGCCGGACTGCTTCACAAACGAGGGTCAATTCAACGCTGGATTTGCAATGTTGCAATGAAGTTGAGTAAATTACAGACTTTTGGGTGAACTATCCTTTTAACACCAGATTGCTCTGGAAATAAGGTCCTGTAAGTCATTTTGGAAGTCAAGTGGCAGTTAATAATATCAAGTAGCTGACAGCTGTGAGAAGCACCATACATGCATATATTAAATACTCCCTGATGTATAGAACCACTCAGTTCAGCTCAATGGGCTTTGACACAGTCAATGAGAGATAGTTAAGGAACTATTTAAAGGAATCACAGGAGTGACTGACTCTGAGTTGTATCAGATCAGACTCGGAGCCCATGTCTCTGGTGACAGTTGCTGAAATCTGAGTTTGGTGAGAAACCGATAATGAGAGCGAGCTTGCTAAGCTCCTTGTTCCCACCTTCGTTTTACTCATTCCAGCATCATCAACTCTAAAGATCCTGGTCATTCAGCTTTAAAGTCTCTTGGATTGATTGAAATAGAGCTGTGCTTCAAATTCTTGTTCTGTTTTCCACTTCTCTTTTCCAAGACATCAAATCTAAAATCATAAACATTTTAGAGTTTTTCATAATACAAATGAGACATCCAAATCTATAACGTCTGAAGCAGCTTTAGTTTTAGCTTCTCTCTCTAGCTGGGCCTGTATGCCAGCGGGTCTCTGCTGCCTGATTTATGGACGGCCAGCATGCACATCCCGCCCCAAGGACAAATCAAGAGACAGCTTCAGATGTCAGGCTATAAAGCAGCTGCTGACTGGGTTCTTATTCAGCAATTGCCGCTACACCACTTAATTCACTGGCGTTTATTTAAAGCACAAAGAGAGACTATCAAAAATTGTGTTTTTTTTTTTTTTTTAAGGAAATCTTGACAGACGTGAGGCTCATGGTTTAAGGTGACAATCTATGCACAAAGGCTTTATTGTGTCAGTTTGATCTTGATCAATGTGCTTTAAAGAAAAAACACTTGCAAAGCACCAATTGTGAGTAAAAATAGGCGTTGGGCGAGTATATGAAATGGTGTCAATCACCAGGTGGCTGGTAACATTTTTATGAATCCTAAGGGTCGTTCACACAGAACATGTTTTTCTATTCCAATGCGCTACTTTCCCATTGTTTTTCTATGTAAACACGCTCTTGACGGACGTGCATGACTGTTACGCTCACGTCTTTTGCAGCGCCTCGCACATGAGTGCTGTGTTTTCAAGACGCTGTGTCAAGTTAAAAGAACTTCAACTTTTACATGCAGCGCCACTCATCAATGTCAGTTCCAAAACAGTGGACCAATCAGAAGGAGGGCAAGCGTTTCAAGCTTCTGTTTACAGTAGCAAGTTGGCATGGCAACATTTTTATTTTACAGCAACATGGCGGAGGAGCTAGTGTGATTATTTTCTTTTTTTTTCCATGTCAAAAATAGTATCTATCTATGTTGCTGTTTGCCTGTTTCTATTATTTCCGTTATTGCTATTATTGCGTCACTTCTCAAAAGTGCGTCTCGAGACCCTCACGTTCTGCGCTGCGCTTTTTTAAAAACCATTCCTGAGCGCCGTGTCTCACAATTTTAGACGCAAAGACGCGTTCTGTGTGAACATCCCCTAACAATGCACTGTTGTGCGAACGTGATACGTGAACAAACGTGAATGATGCTCTGGCCAGTGCTGCATCGTCACGAAACTTTGAGCTAGGGCTGGGCGATGTATCGAATGCTTTTGTCACGCGCATTTCGTCAGTAAAGCCGGTTCCCTGATTACCGCTAAATCGCCATCACCTGCTTTCAAATGGAGCGCCATTTAATAGACAGAGCCGTAGTTCACTGACAAGCCACGCAATATCGCGTTCAATATCGACGGCGATTCATATCGATATTGAACGTGATATTGCGTGCCTTGTCAGTGAACTACGGCTCTGTCTATTAAATGCCGCTCCATTTGAAAGCAGGCTTTACTGACGAAATGCGCGTGACAAAAGCATTCGATATATCGCCCAGCCCTACTTTGAGCCTTTTCCAATTTAAATATTCAAGCTTAAGAAGATGCGAAAAGGAACTTAATTCATCATTACTCGTGCTTTGTGGGAAGTTTTCTGTGTGCAAACATCCGAATCACATCTAAAGCCGCATCACATACAGCACACGAATACTGAATTGAGCTTTCACTTCTTGCGCTTGAACATAAAAAAACACACAAAATTATGAAAAAAATGGCCACCTCTGCGACTATCCTAGTCAACATACACATAGTTATGGCTTAAGTGGATGTAAACAGTTGAGAAAGACAGCACATGTGTACAGTATCAGTATGTTGGATCTGTGCATTATGTCTTAAAGTGACAGCAGCCTAATATTTCTGCTTCTGTGTTTTTAATGTTAAAGGGTTAGTTCACCCAAAAATGTTTTGTTTTGGCGCACTAAAAGTATTCTCGTCACTTCATAACATTAAGGTTGAACCACTGTAGTCACATGGACTATTTTAACAATGTCTTTAGTACCTTTCTGGACCTCAAAAGGTACAATGACGTTGCTGCCTATGTGTGGTTCAGAAACCCTCAGATTTCATCAAAAATATCTTAATTTGTGTTCTGAAGATGAACGAAGGTCTTACTGGTTTGGAACGACATGAGGGTGAGTAATTAATGACAAAATTTTCATTTTTGGGTGAACTAACCCTTTAATCAAACAAGAAAAGACGGAAAAAAACTTTATTAAGTAACTTTACGGATTTAATCTTATATAGTGGGGGCTATTTAGTGTTATTTTACATTTGATTACTTTATTCAATTTCTATACTGCAAATTGTACATTTTCACTGGTATCTAAAATGTTGGTGTCATTACTGCTATTACAAAAACAGTTTCATGTCGGTAAAAAAATCTTTATGGCCGGTAAATTTTCGGAAGTCACCGGTCATTGGCAGGTGTGGCAAAAAGTTAGTTTTATATATGTGTATATATTTATTTATTTATTTTTATTACGCATTTTTTTTCATGTTCAGAGATGATCATTTCTAAAAAAAAAAAATAAAATAAAAAAATAAAATAAAAATCGAAAGCTCCTAAAGGTGCCATCGAATGGAAAATTGAATTTACCTTGGCATAGTTGAATAACAAGAGTTCAGTACATGGAAATGACGTACAGTGAGTCTCAAACTCCATTGTTTCCTCCTTCTTATATAAATCTCATTTGTTTAAAAGACCTCCGAAGAACAGGCGAATCTCAACATAACACCGACTATTTTTAGTGGTGTTTGTAAATTGTCTTTCTAAATGTTTCGTTAGCATGTTGCTAATGTACTGTTAAATGTGGTTAAAGTTACCATCGTTTCTTACTGTATTCACGGAGACAAGAGCCGTCGCTATTTTCATTTTTAAACACTTGCAGTCTGTATAATTCATAAACACAACTTCATTCTTTATAAATCTCTCCAACAGTGTGTAATGTTAGCTTTAGCCATGAAGCACTATCAAACTCATTCAGAATCAAATGTAAACATCTAAATAAATAATATACTTACATGATCCAATGCATGCATGCAGTATGCATGACGAACATTTGGTAAAGATCCATTTGAGGGTTATATTAGCTGTGTGAACTTTGTAAATGCACTGTATTATAGTCAAGAGCTCGAGGGGCAGGGAGCGAGAGGATTTAAAGGGGCCACACACGCTTAATCGGTGCATAGTTAATGATGCTTCAAAATAAGCAGTTAAAAAAATTAATTTAAAAAAATCTATGGGGTATTTTGAGCTGAAACTTCACAGACACATTCAGGGGACACCTTAGACTTACAACTTGTGAAAACTGGTGCTAGGGCACCTTTAAAGAATTAGAGATGTTCATGTCCACATGCTATATTATAGCAAAACATAGTTTTAAAAAGTAGTTGTATTGATTTAGCAATATTGTGGCCATAAAATGGTAATATATTGGTAAAAAGATAAATAAAATAGTTTTTTATTAGGTCGAATTTTACCTTCCACTCAAAGTATAAATGCACATATTTGCTTACACATACAAAGCTTGATTGCTTGTATCATTGCGAAATGTAAACTATATTATCACCCAGCTCTAATCTGCTAAATGAATGGCATGAATACAAGATATTATAAACATTACCATCATGATTTTCTATAAAGCTGCTTTTTTGCGTATTGAGAAAAACACTTCACAAATACATTTGACTTGACTTGATGAGCAGACAACTATTTCAGGACAAGAAGTCAAATCAAAAAATCATGTAAATAAAATGTCATAAAAATTTTTTCCCACATTGCAGACGTGATTACTGACAAAAGCTCGAAACGAACCTACAGCAAAGCTGAAATGCTAATGTGTTCATTCAGGAGAAAAATGAACTTTTTAAATAATTGTTTACACAGCGTGAGTCAAATAAAGTGCAAATGGCAACGCAGTCAAGTGTGCACATGTCCAACTCAGCAAGAAATATTAAACTTCTTTCTTTGGATAGCTCGAGCAATACCGAGCTGATGACTCAGATGCCGTGTGCTCTGTTCACTCGTAAACACATTGTAATTTGTTTTTGATGTGTGCTACATAAGTCAGCAACAAACAGGAACCGCCGCAATCACAATGCTGAGAGGCTTCTCTTGACAGCTTGTCGGCCTGATCTATGATGTCACTTATAACAACGCTGTGGGGAGATAGTACGGTGAACGTCCTTCTTCATTATTAAAATGAGTCTCTGCTCCGCAGCCGCGCAGAGCCGGTTCTCGCGCTGTGAAATGGAGAGGCAGGAGCTCTGATCATTTTTGAATGAATCCCTTCTACTGACTGTTAAATAATGGCATGAATATTTCGGTGAGGAAGCCTCTAACTTTGCACTTGAAATCATGGCAAGCCTGCAATTTTAAAGTCGGCCCTTTTCAATTATTCAAATATCATTCCTGTAACAATATTTTTCCATCACCAGGCCATTTAGCCAGGTAGTGAAGGAAGGATTTTTCACCCCATTCTCTTCAAAAAGCACTCATCTCTGCTGTGTAAGGAGAGAATATATTTATGTCTAAATCTGGGACAGTTGCATGGATTTCAAAAATGAACAGAGAAAAGAGGAATATCATCATTCTCTTTTCTTTGTCCAAGAGTATAATTTATACAATGTATGTAGGTAAGATTATTATTACTTTAAAGGGTTAGTTCACCCAAAAATGAAACTTCTGTCATTAATTACTCTCTCTCATGTTATTCCACACCCGTAAGACCTTTATTCATCTTTGAAACACAAATTAAAATCCCTGATGAAATTTGATGAGGTTTTTTATCCTCCATTGAAAGCAACGAAATTACCACAATGTCCAGAAAAGTAGTAAAGACATAGTAAAACAGTTGACGCGATTACACTTGTTTAACCTTAAAGGGTTAGTTCACCCAAAAATGAAAATAATGTCATTAATTACTCACCCTCATGTCGTTCCACACCCATAAGACCTTTGTTAATCTAATGCTGCGTTCACACTAGACGCGAATAAATTGACGCTAGAACATTTTGAGTTTACTCGCTTCATTCGCGCGTGAAAATCCCTTCACAACAGACGCGAATTCGCGTCATGAGAGGGGCTCTCCCGCTCCTTTATGTATCCCAGACTCTTCCACTTCTTTCTGCACACTTCCTCTGAATAAACAACTTGTCAGTGGGGAAATAATTGTAAATTACAGCGAATAAGCTCAATTGGTCATCTTTAGTTGGCTTGTAGTCTTAATATGTATATATATATAGCTCAAATTGAGTAAAGACTGTTTTTTACAACTTATCAGATTGTCCGACTTCCTCACTCACTTTCTTTCAAACACGATCCTTTTTATTTCTGTTTCTATAAATGTATGAAGATGTACAGCGACGATGATTTTGTCCTCCATTGTTGTTTCAAATTTCTGCCTCAGCTCGCTACATCACGTCACTACTAGAGCAAGCTCCTGATTGGTTAACGCGGCGCGGAAATTCGGCAAAGTTCAGATTTTTCAACTTGCGCGATTCGCGCGAATCACGCATTAAGCGCGTCAAACGCCCGAATCGTTCAATTCGCGCCGCGTCATTCGCGCCGCTTCATTCGCGCGAATCGCGCCGCAGGATGTCAATTCGCGTCTTTGCATTGACTTAACATGTAAATCACTCGCGCTTACCGCTTCATTCGCGTCCGGTGTGAACGCACCATTAGGAACGCATATTAAGATATTTTAGTTGAAATCCGGTGGCTCAGTGAGGCCTTCATAGCCAGCAATGACATTTCCTCTCTCAAGATCCATTAATGTACTAAAAACATTAATGCGCCAAAAAAACAAAATAATGACTTATTTAGTGATGGCCAATTTCAAAACACTGCTTCAGGAAGCTTCGGAGCATAATGAATCAGTGTGTCGAATCATGATTCGGATCACGTGTCAAACCGCCAAACAGCTGAAATCACGTGACTTTGGCGCTCCGAACAGCTGATTCGACACACTGATTCATTATGCTCTGATGCTTCCTGAAGCAGTGTTTTGAAATCGGCCATCACTATATAAGTCATTATTTAGTTTTTTTGGCGCACCAAAAATATTCTCGTCGCTTTATAATATTAATATTGAACCACTGTACTCACATGAACTGATTTAAATATGTTTTTAGTACATTAATGGATCTTGAGAGAGGAAATGTCATTGCTGTCTAAGGAGGCCTCACTGAGCCATCGGATTTCAACAAAAATATCTTAATTTGCGTTCTGAAGATTAACAAAGGTCTTACGGGTGTGGAACGGCATGAGGGTGAGTAATAAATGACATTATTTTCATTTTTGTGTGAACTACCCTTTATTGTTATGAAGCGACGAGAATACTTTTTGTGCACAAAATCAAAACAAAAATAACAATTTTATTCAACAAATTCATCTCTGCCCTGTCATTCTCCTACACTATTTTCGGACGTAAACACGGAAATGCAGCACTGCACCAACAGCGTAACAGACTGACAGAGAAGAGGAAAAATTGTTGAATAAAGTGTTTGTTTTTGCACACAAAAAGTATTCTCGTTGCTTTATAACATTAATGTTGAACCACTGTAGTCACGTGGAGTATTTTAACAATGTTTTTACTACTTTTCTGGACATTGAATGTGGTCATTTCATTGCTTTTAATAGAGGATAAAAAAAAAAAACTCTCGGATTTCAACAAAATATCTTAATTTGTGTTCCGAAGATGAACGAAGGTCTTACGGGTGTGGAACGGCATGAGGGTGGGTAATAAATGACAAAAATGTAATTTTTGGGTGAACTAACCCTTTAATATTAAGTTGTTCCAAACTGGTTCCATGGATGTAGTCAAATATGAAAGTTTAAGAATCTGCCATTGAAAACCCTTAATTGGCAGCTAATTTTGGGGGTCAATATAGTTATTAACAGTACATAATCAAATAATTTTCCAGCAATTTCTCTTTTTACCATAGTATAGTAGTATTACATCATGTTCATGTACATGTGTCATCACCCGTTAGCATTCAACCACATTGCTTGCAACAGGCAAGAATTGTTCCCAGAAAAACCCTTGATGGGCTCTTCCTTGAGACTGTGTGGTTTACCATAGCTTGACTCAGTCAAACAGGCTCCCTCAAGCAGTACATCTGCCAAGAGCACACTGCTGGAGAGCTTGCCATGTAAATCCAGCAAAACAAACAGTTGAAAAGCAGCTCCAAACACACCAGGCCCCCTTGGCAGATACAACATCACTGGCCTAGAAATCATGTCTCCACTAAAACAGCATCTGTGTATGTGTCGTGTCTGCTAGAAACAGACAACATATGCTTTCCCCTGTGGAAAACATGACATCTTCGCCAAAAGCTATAGCTTTGCATGAGACATCTGACTACTATTAGGCTCAGATGTCACAAAAATGAAATACACACCATGCCTATCTGTCTATCTCTTTCTCTTTGATCAATCTGGCCTAATTTAACCACTATACAGCAGAAATAATCAAACAAAATGAATAAATCTGGCACAATGTAATCACTTTATAAAAATATGTATTTTTTTAATATAAATAAAAATGATATACAGTGATCTTCAATGCAACAAAATTACTTTTCAACATAATTATGCATTTTTGGAGATGGTGACCATGTTATATCTTACCTAGAGTGCCAGAATCACCTGATTTTAGGGTTTTTTCACCTTCATAATTCAAGTTTAACCCACACAAGGCATACAACATGAACAAGTGGAAAACAATTATGTGCATTGTGTCCAAAGGTTCAGGATAGTGATCCCACTTCATAACTGTTGAATGTTTACTATGTGTGTGTAAGAATTTTTTTTTTTTTGTTATTCATGCATTAAAATTCATAACCGGACACATTTAGAGATTGCCACTTCAACACTTACATTAGACTGCATCCATATCAGAACCATTTCAGCACAAGTGCATGTCTGCTCATAGAAGGACATTTCAGTTACCTTAAACCTGTTTCTCCTCCTCCCAGAGTGTTTGTAAAGCAGGGTATTATTCCGAATGCCCGCTGTCTGTCAGTGCTGAACACTACTGTAACTGTTCATCTGGGAAAGGATCGTCTGAGGCTTTGCTTCGTTAGCAGAAACGCAGCGTCCACTGCACAGCTAGCTTTTATTATTTCTCTGAACGGATGGCTGTCACATCATCATTTGTTGCGGATGTAATTCCGTGTATTCCCAGCGAACAGCCGCGTGTGTGCCGTGAGAGACAATATCACACATCCGAGTTCGCAGATGAACGAGTAGTATTACCCAGAATGCGAATTGTAGAGTACGGGCAGTGGAGAGAGCCGACGGTCCCTCAGGAGGATGCAACAGCCTGTGAGATGATGCTGCACGCGCGGAAAGGGTCAGGAAATGAACCCACACCTTTACAGACGTTAACCGAGAGGAAAGCGTCAGCCTATGAGCGTGCGTCATGCGTTTCACATGACCACCGTCCAGAGAATATATTACAAAGAAAAAAAAGTGACAGCAATCACGTGCCACTTGGCTTTATCTTTAGGAAACGTGCTTGGTGAGTTTATAATAGTCAGGTAAGTAGGGAACATGAAGTCTTAATTTTAATGACTACTACATAGAGAAAAAGTAAGCATTTGGTTGGTTGGCTATAGGCTATAATCAGAGCTGGGTAGATTACTTATGAATTGTAATCAGTAATATAATCTCTTAGATTACACATTTTTTGGTAACGTAATCTGACTACTTTTGGATTACATTTAGATTACTTTTGCGCTAACCCTTATTTAATGTCATAGGATAATCTTGTACTATTTTGACTGATACAAAGAAAAAATATATTCCAAAAAATATATTCTATTCACCAACAAGAGCCTCAACAGATTCTTTTTAAAGTGCAATGTATGGGCAGTTAATACTTCAAAATATTAACACTAATGTACCTGTTAGTGTTTGCTGATAATAAAACAAAATCACATCTTATGATTTTAAAACATATTTACTTAAAATTAAGTAAATTTAGAAAACAGCAACATTACAAAAACAAATATTAAAACAAGCAATATCACTGTTACATCAAATATTTCATATATATTTATCTATATTTCACCTATATTTTCCCCTCACCGCAGGAAAAACTCGAAGAATCACAAACGAAGCGGCAGGTTTACTATGAAAAAAATATAAATGTTAAAAAAATGAAAAAATTAGGAGAGTCAATTAATTGTGAACAACTTACTGCTATTGTCTAAATAATATAAAATCATGTAATCCATAAAAAAGT
Organism: Ancherythroculter nigrocauda; assembly: GCA_036281575.1. Taxonomy (NCBI): domain Eukaryota; kingdom Metazoa; phylum Chordata; class Actinopteri; order Cypriniformes; family Xenocyprididae; genus Ancherythroculter; species Ancherythroculter nigrocauda. The sequence continues at coordinate 281,077 of VTFQ01000317.1, forward strand.
AACTGTAGTCCGATTGCGAATATTTTAAAAAGTAGTTTACTCTAATTACAAGTACTTTTTAATTTTTGGAATCTGATTACGTAATCCAGATTACATGTAATCCGCTATTTCCCAGCTCTGGCTATAATATATATATAATGCAAAATATTTTATAAAAAATTATACAATTTTTTCTTTCTGAATATATTAAGGGAGACAAGCTCTTAATTTCATGTCAGTGCTGTTGCAAGAAACTGACAGATGACTCTATCTGGTCCAAAATAACCACTATATCAACAAAAAACAATAATAATACTATATCCAAGGCAAACTACTTTATATAAATAATATATTAAGACTTTAACATATAGTATATATAGTAGAATTTACAGGCTTTTTTCTTCATGTATCATTGCTGTTGCAAGAAACTTGCAGATGACTCTTGAAAATGTACCATTTTCAAATCACTTGTTTGAAACACTACTGATTTATTAATTGCATATTTCATATTCATTCAATTCACAAGACTTGAGCAAATAAGCACATCAGTAAATTAATATTCAACCCCCAAAAAAAGAGTAAACTTTCCCTTTAAGTATCAATATTTGTCAGTCTGTTTTTGGCAAGCAAAACTAATGAAATAATTACAAACAGACATGTTCCAGTATATGGGAAGATTAATTATGTTTGCAGACTTAAAAGGTTAGTTCACCCAAAAATGTAAATTAATTACTCACCCTCATGTCTTTCCAAACTCATAAGACTTTTGTTCATCTTTGGAACGCAAATAAAGATCTTTCTTTGGTTCACGAGAGCAGCACGACGCATACGTGTTGTATTGACGCGAGAGCAGATGTTGCGTGAACGCACGTTGGAGATATATTTTGTACATAAAGTGGTAAATTATGCTTTTTTTGCACAAACCACTTGCTTCATAAAATTGAGGTTAAACCACTGGAGTCAGATGGATTACTTTAAGGATGTCTTTACTACCTTTCTGGGACTTGAAAGTGGTAGTTGCGTAGTCTGTCAATGAAGGGATAGAAAGCTCTCAAGATTTCATCAAAAATATCTTAATTTGTGTTCTGATGATGAACAAAAGTCTTACAGGTGTGGAACGACATGAGGGTGAGTAATTAATGACAGAATTTTCATTTTTGTGAGAACTAACCATTTAATTATTAGGATTAGTTCACTTCTGAATTCAAATTTTCCTGATAATTTACTCACCCCCATGTCATCCAAGATGTTCATGTCTTTCTTTCTTCAGTCAAAAAAAAAAAAAAAAAAAAAAAGGTTTTTGAGGAAAACATTCCAGGATTTTTCTCAATATAGTGGACTTCAACAGTTACCAACAGGTTGAAGGTCCAAATTGCAATTTCAATGCAGCTTCAAAGGACTCTACATGATCCCAGAAGAGGAATAAGTGTCTAATCTAACAAAACAATTGGGAATTTGCTAAGATACTTTTTAACCACAAATGCTTCATCTAAAAACTTCATCTAAATTTCATCAACTTCAAAATCATCCGATATCCTTGTTTTACCTCTTTTTTTTGTAAAAGGCATTTAGCTTAATCTTTGCACGTTTGCTTTGTAGACACTGGATTGGTACTTCCGCCTACGTCACACGACCTTTGTAACATGATTACGCAATGCGTGACGCATCGCAGAGCTAGTTCTAGATGAGCATTTTTGGTTACACATTTTAATTTTTTTTTTTTAGAAAATGATCGATCGTTTCTCTAGATAAGACCCTTATTCCTCGTCTGGTATTGTTTAAAGCTCTTTGAAGCTGCACTGAAACTGTAACTTTGACCTTCAACACGCTGGTAACTGTTAAAGTCCACTATATGGAGAATAATCCTGGAATGTTTTCATCAAAAACCTTAATTTCTTTTCAGCTGAAGAAAGAAAGACATGAACATCTTGGATGACATGGGGGTGAGTAAATTATCAGGAAATTTTCATTCAGAAGTGAACTAATCCTTTAAGTCAAAGGAGGACACGATCACCCACATACAGTACGCACAAACTCAAGCTCTACCTCTCGTGTATGCATGCATGCACATTTATCTGTGCTCACACACACAGCAAGGTGCCACATCACAGACACATTTGATTATGACAGCTGGCAGGGATTTTTTTGCATAAATTACAATATTACCAGCAGAAGGGATCTGTGACAAAGCTGAATGAGCCTGCTGAACTCATCTGTGTCAATGCATTTAATGCAGGTAATGCGCTTTAGTGCAAAGCTACCATACTTGTCATTTGACATCTTTCTAATTAAATATTACACACGACAAGGGAATGCAATTCCCTCTTCCCTCACTGCCATTACACTATGTCTTTAGATGCGAAGGAATGATTACATTAAAACATGACTTCTATAAGCATGAGATGTTTTTTTTTGCTGCAATGCCAGACACACTGATCTTTTACCAAGTATTTTTTTATGACAGTGATAAAGATCAGTTTTTAAAACTCCATAATAGAACAGTTTTATAAACTAAAACATGTATCTGTTATTAAATGAATTAAATTAGGCTGTCTGAATCTAGCATTAGACGCCATTATCTCACTATCGAAAGGCCAAACCCAATTAACCTGACTTACAGAAGCCCTTGTTTCATTCCCTTGCTTTGCTGCCTGGGAGGCACATAATTCATGTCCTTCTTATATTTTCATGATCCGTAAGAGCAGCAAGGCTCACAGCTCCTTGAGTAAAACTGAGAGAACTCTGGCTGACTTTCCCCATATATCTGCCTTATTTATTTATATCATCCAATCGTTTTCTGTCTTAGCTACACCTCCTCCCACTTAAGCAGCTTGTCAATTAAGACACCCGCCGGAGTGAGATGAAGTGACAGCGTGGTGACGAATCGTCTAACTACAAAAGGCAGGCAGTGTATTCTCCAAGGCGGTCTAAATATTTAGAATGTGATCCCTGTGCCGGTTTCAGCAGACTGATGAAACTCTAGCCAGTGTACTTCAGGACAGCAGTGTCAGAACAACGAGAGGCGGGGTGGTCAGAGAAGAAGAGCTATTCTGGAGCACAGAGATCATCTCTCTTGCTGTGCTGCTATGTGCCACCTGCCTGGACAAGGAGACACAATACCAACTCCGTGTGATGCCTGGTAAGAGTTGGCACCGTGACAATTCTCAATGTATTTTCAGCTGAATCTAAGGTCACCTTTGGAGAGTTGAAGGCATTAAAATGACATATCACATATAAATCACATCCATATATGACTGATACAGCTCACATAATTTCAATATCCTGCTATCCACCTTATTTTTCAAGTACAGCCATTTGTAATTTCCGGTGTTATATGCTTTTAGCTGTACAAAACAGCTAGTAATGCTGCCTGATATTGTAAACTGGTATTTCTTACCATAATATTTTAACGTATTGTCTTAATTAGCCTATAAACACACTGGTTTGTAGCTCACATAGTTTTACCATTTACTGCACTTTGTTATTCTTCTCATTATTTCCCTATAGCAGCTAATGAATTGGAAGTCTCGCACATTCGCGTTGAAAAATAAAGTGGGTACACAGTCAGCGTGAATAATATTTGCAACACATTTTACTTCAATAATCAGACAAAACAGCATTTATTTAGGCCATTTATAGTTAGTGTGTAATGTTGCTGTTAGAGTATAAACAACATCTGCAAAGTTACGACGCTCAAAGTTCAATGCAAAGGGAGATATTTTCTTTTACAGAAATCACTTTTTAAGGACTACAACAAACGGTTGGTAGGGACTACAACGAGCTTCTTCCTGGGTGACATCACTAACCCTAAAATTTACATAAACTCCGCCCCCGAGAATACACAACAAAGGGGGTGGGGCCATGTTGGGCTGCTTTAGAGAAGAGGAAGAGTTGTTGTAGTAGAGTGTTGTTGTCATGCCGTCATTTTACGCCGGACTGCTTCAC